>QNGE01003871.1:0-39868 GCA_008508345.1 Paragonimus westermani | reverse complement strand
CTGATTAATCAGTTTTGATAAACTGCACGGCTCTTCTGTTACACCGCAAATCTATTGGCATATCCTTTTACTACGTAACTGGTGACTTGGATGAGCTGTTGACTGTCCAAAATGTATCTACTTATTAACAGTCATCATTGGTTTTTAGCTCATGGCCACAATATTCAATTGTGATCCGTTTTCGTGAAAGCAAAACTATCTTCGTTCTTTACGTCGGGTAGTTCTTGGCCAGTTAACTTGGGTTGACCTTAGTTTCATATTTTATTCATTTAGTTGCACGCCACTGGAGGGATGAAAAGAAAGGTCGACATCCTACAACATAGTTCTTCTCGCTGCTTCGATAAATTCCGTATGTCCAAATGCCGTAAAGAAGAAAGCAAACTAACCGTTTGCTCACCACAATTGTGTTCCTATCAGACGGTGATAACCTGGCCGGCCATCACGAATTTGTATTCTATCCAGACTTCTCTGTGATCATATACTTCATAGCAGGCCTTTTTAAAATACATTTTCCCTATCGAACTGGAGCCCACACGCCATTGTAGGTCTGTCTATCAATCAGTAAAATGTGTAGCGACCCAATCGGAGGTAGGTTTTTTATAAGGACCCCCAGCAATGAGTAGTGCTTCTCTGCAAACATGTTTCGTGCTTGCGTTTAGTTGCCCGCTTGTTATATATCAGATCAGCCGCGGCAGTAGTTTATACTAATGTGCAACTCGTCATACACTCAATTATGCGGTTTTGTGTGCAACATTTTACTGACGTTTGTTCGTTATCATACCAATAACGAATATTTGATGACGGAGCGAGTGCTTTGCCAGAGTAACACTTGGTCTCCCAAACTATTGCATTCCGGTGGGTTTCTTGATTGTCTGTTTTCCGAGCACCATATATCGACGATGGTCCCAGAACAGAATTAAGTAAACTAACCTTTCTTTACTCAGTCATCTCAGTACGGTATTCTATGTTGCTTTCCTACTTGGTCGTTCCTATATGTTTCGTCCGCAAAACAGAAGTTGTACGTTATGTTAGTTTGTCCACTTTTTAATAATGCACGCTAGTTTTGAACTAAACAAGGTGTTTCTTGTTAATCAGCTTTATTGTGCAGCGATAAATCTCCTGTGTGGATTGTAGTGCGTAGAAAAAAGCATTCGTTCATTTTTTTAAACAGACGAACGAAGAAGATTGGTGTGAAGATGAAAGCAATCGAAAGAAAAAGTGTTAAATAAATGCACGAACGATGTTTGATATCAAGCAAGCTACCGCTAAATCCACCTGGAACAGTATCCGATGGGCAGGATTGAACAGGCCGATTCGTAATGAGGTATACGTCTAACCCATGTTCAACGCACCCGCACCTTGTCCGAAGCCGAAACCTTTCGGTCCGAATTGTTTCCCGTAACAAGCTGAAAGTAAGAAGCAGAACACGATTTATAGGGGTGGGCGTGCGAACGTAGCGTTCTAGTGCTGGTGTTAATCATAGGCAGTGGCACCGGGAGCAGGGATTATGAGCTGTCTTAGTTCCGGTTCTAACAATCCGATGAAACTCTCGTGTGAGCCGTAACTTTGGAAATCAGTAGACACGATCGTAATGTGTGGAATTAGGTCAGCCCTCTAACAAGGACATATCTCTTGACCCCATGTACTTACCTTTGCAGTAAATTTCCTGCTCATCTTTCTGCGTGCAAAGCGTGGTGGAATCCAGAGATTTGCCACAGACTTTACAACGGAAACAGGCCTTATGGAAACTAAGCTGAACGTAGGGGAAAGAGAAAAAGTATCACAGTTCATTCACAAAAAACTGCTCCGATACAAGCGAATAGAGTAGGAAAACGTTTGTGTTCAATCCGGCTCCACTGTCATGTCAACTTTGGCTTACATATAAATAACAATATTGAGCCACAAGTTCAGGTATTCACTGAAGTACAAATCACAAAAAATGTTAGTAAAATAAGGTTGCATAACTCCAACGTGCCACAGAAATACACGAAATGGTAGTTTTTCCAGGATACAGCCTGGTGAACTATTGTGGAACTTAGAGAAACCTGCTCTTTAAGCATTCCTCAAACAAGGTCAACACTTTTAGGTGAACTTACAGCCAACTGGAAAAAAGGCAGCAACACAACGATAACGTCAATAAGAGCAATTTCTTCTATACTTTCTGGATCGGTGGATAACGGTGATTATGGGAAACATTCTACACTATCTCACAAGGGAAAAATTTCCGAAAACGAAGTGAAATGCCGATCTGAACTGTTAATTTGACAGGTTTGCAGTTCTCCTAATGTTCTGATTGTTAAGACTGTATATGTGAATAAAGGAATTATCGAAGCCTTGCATAAGAAGGTGTGAGCAAATGGCAGTTTACAGGGAAAACCTAACAGTCTAACATTGCTACGGGATGAGTGTTCGCTGAACGATGGTTTACCGTGATGGGAAGCCAACAGGTAAATCGTTCACATGAGTCGATGTTGTAACAAATTGCACAGCCTATCAGCTCGCTAAGAATGAGAGTGGACAACCAGTACTTTTCTTTTGTACGAATTTGACTGTGTGTGGCAAATCATGGGTTTATTCAGTGAAACAGCATTTAAACACTCATCACTTTTTCTGGTACTTAAGTTAATATGATATACTTCACGCTAGCTTTGCCATCCGAACATTGTTTAGCTATTACTGAGTTTGGCGAATTCGTCATTGACGGTGAGGGTCTTCAAACACCTTTGGGATCACACTGTTTGCCAACAATATGCTGTGCTTTGTCAACAGCCTCCTACATGCGATTCAGTCCACGTTTTTTTCAAAGCAGTTTTGTTTAAAAATCGTTTGCTTATTTTGTTTGAATGTGATTTGTAGAATAAATGATACGCACTCACCTGGGTTAAACACCGTTGTGGTAGAGATGAAAGTAGTATTTAAATATGTGTATAACAAGATAACCGAGTTGAAAAGTTGTGTCACACTTAGACATCCCTCACCATTACAAAAAAGACCCTCGAAGTATGATCGGGTGTATGTAATCCTCAGGTAATCACGTTATTGCCCCGTTTATTCCAGTTTTCCCCAGAGAGTTTCACACACAATCCATCATGGATATGTATTCGCAAATAAGTTATCAAATAACTTCCATCCTAATATCCAAAAGAACAAGAGCGTTCTTTCATGAGGAAATGTAAGTTGAGAGAATCAATCAAAAGTCACAAAGGATTACTCCCCCCTCCGAAAAAAACTACCACAACACCACTTACTCCGCTCGGGCAACCGATAGCTTTCTCTGCATCATAAACTCGTTTTCCACATCGTGGGCAACCACCTTGCTCAGGTGGAACCACAGTACCTCCAGTCGCGGGTGCAGTCGGTTTGTTGCTTTGTTGGTAAAACAGTAAAGAGAAGAGGATTGAGGAAGTGGAGTATTTCTGTTATGTAGAAAGTATTTTGCAGAATACTTCGGGTTAGGATATTAATGAATCGATTTCCTTATCAACACTAACATAGCATGTGGTTCGGTAAGAAAGGCCTAACATTTTGGTTAATGAACGAGCCATGCTAGCTAAAAATACTCCTAATCCGTGTGGAATCATCGAAATGAAACCGTACATTCCTAAATTTCAGACAACCACTGTTAGCTGATTCAGTGGTAACCAGAAAAGAGCGGTGTGGTAAACTACTGCGGTATAAACGGGTGGTTATTAACAATAACAACAGGCTGTACTGTTGTGATCTGTCATGTGTGGTTCTTGAGTGGTGATAACCTAAGATTTAATGATTGGTCCACAGGACATCATCAGTTCTCTTGACTAGTGGTAAGGTATGCTTTTGGTGCGCACAATGAGGCACAGCAATTTGAGACTACTTTTCAGCCTTATCATTGAGTTCTTGCCCCTGTGGGGGTGATTCAGTGAACACTGTCTCGTTCCGTACTTTAATTTGAGCCCTTCTGTGAACATTCTGTTGAACATTAAGACTGCTCATATTATGGACGTTTGTTATAGCTATGCAGTAGAAGCTTATACATTTGCTCCCGAAGTCTCCGTTTAAGGATGATGTGGGCAAGTAGATTGTAAGTTCAACAATTATTCGAAATGGTCTCATTACCGTGGGCCGCGGATAACTTTTGATTGGAAATAATTGAGCAGTAATAGGCGGTATTTAGATGGATACGAAGCAAGTAATCACACCTCGTGCGTAAAGTTTTTATCTACAGAAGTGTTGCAATAACTTCTAGGTAGTAAGGAAAATTGGCTGATATGGCTTTCGCATACCACTCATATTTAGCTATTTTTCGCGATCGAATCTACTTTCTAATCACTCATCTTTGAAAAGAACCCTTTGACCTGAGTTTCACTATGGTTGCAGCTCATCGGTAGTGCATATCATTACCACGACCGACAAGGCTTCAGTTTCAGCGAAATTAAAGTATAGTGCTTCTTTTGGAAAGAGATCGGCAAAAAATCTACCCCAGTGCAAAATCTGCGGATAACTGTGAGTAGTGTCTAATTCATTCTGCAATTAAGTGGGCTTATAGTCGAACCTTGAGAACGAAGTCATGCTGGGCTTCGGGGAAACGGTACTACTACAGAAGTACTTATTGAGCCGAATGAAATCAAGATTGTAGCTTCGGACTGTTAGGCCGCACGTTAGACTACAATCTAAATCGCACAACGTTTACATTCGCACATAAATGTAGGCACATTTATTCTATACAGCTCGAATGTAAAAGCATCTGTCTTTAGATTTCCAGGGTGCCTTGGTGATGATCAATATTGATTGTCCATGCCTAGTTTATTCGAGGCAACATATTGGCTGTTAGTTGGCAATCATAAACACAGCTTGAATGGACCGGTCAGTTCACTGTGCATACTACAGTAACACGTGAAGATAAAAACGACGAGTGAGAAAACGTTCGTTTTCGGAATTCTTGGCTTTTGATCAGTAGTTGGTGATTGGGTAGGTATAGTCTGAGCGTCGCTCACTTTTTATTGAAACATTTGCATTCACGTGGACTTTTCAGTAATCCACTGACGGGAAAAATTTGACTTGGATTCCGCTGTTGTTAAAGCTCGTCAATATTGTGATTATTTTGTGCGTGTTTCTTGCTTTAGTTTTTGAGCAGAGTTATTTCGATTGCGATTGACTTGGACCACTCTTACTTAGCGTAAATATTCCACGTCCTTTTATATAAGTTAAGTAAAGCTAACTTGCATCTCACCCCATCTCTGTGCCCACATTGCCCAAATGAGAACCGCTGTCCATGTTCAGCGCACCAGCACCACCACCGAAACCGTAGCCCTTTGGACCAAACTTTCGCCCGTGACACTGTTTGCAGAATACTTCCCCCTCGTGCTCGGCAACGGTGGTGCTGTCCAACATTTTGTTGCACAAACCTGCACAAAACCGGTTATGACGGGAAGAGTATGGAAACAGATGAATCAAACGTGTCAATGAATGGCCACTGTCAGGTTGTCAGTAAACACATGCTTATTCATTTAACAGGGTTCTGAATAGCATCCACCTATCGACCTGTGGAAACCACACACGTTAGAGTGACTTGAAGTTTATGAGACGGATAGTTCAGAATTTATTTTCGGTCACTGTGTGCTCACCGTACACAAAAGTTTGAAATGCAAGTGAACTGAACAATATGTTATGTAAAGCTTAAGATGTTTTCATGGGTAATATATGCCACAGTCTGGTCACACATGAACATGAAACTCATTTGAAACTTCACATGATGGGAGGCAGTGCACTAAACCAGCTAAATGTGTTCACATAGTACGGTCACAACCCCTTACTGATGATGAGGAACATTATTGGAAACCGATTAAGTCATCGTTTGTAGAAATCGGATCGATGATCCTCTGCAATGAAATAATGGTTAATCAAACGGAAGTTGTTTAGGCATGCAAAATAACTGAAAAGTTGATGACAAGATCTAAACCGAACGACCGACACGTCGTTGGTATGGAGGTGAAGGACGGATTGAGACCGTGACCACTGCCATTCTTTTCGACTGACTAGATGGAACGCGCAAATCGATATTCACCAGCTAGTGTTCACGCATACAAGAATAGCGTGCGTTCGGTTTTGTTCGACTAACGATGTTTCGGTTCTGGATATAGAAATACATCCCCGACTTCAGTCGGACTTGGTTCGAACTGCCAATAAAATACGGAAACAACACTGACAACGCCGTCGATACATTCCATTGTACCATAGCGTGCTGCACAAACACGGGGTTTGAGATATTGCCCATTTCTAACAAGCCCAGGAAGAAATCGCTACATAGTGGTAACGGTGGACGATTTCACACGATGAATGGGAACTACTTCAAAGACCGACCGGACGAGCTGAACACTTACACGCGCTTTTGTGAACAACATCGCGGCCCAGTTCGAATTACCACAGTAGATCATCACGTAAGGGGGTCATCAACTTCAGGAAATGATAGTGGATAGGGAAACTCTGTGTACCTTCCACAAATGAGAGAGTTGATAGCGTCGTTGAATTGCACAGTGAAGAAATGACTGAAGGATGGAGAAATTGGAAGGCGTGCTACAAAGTACAGTCGGTTATACTGGCCTACACGCGGTAAGGTCAGGGTTTTATTGGATGTCTGTGTATCGAGGAAAAGATAGACACAATCTGGTCACACAGAGCAACGACAGCCGGAACGTCAGGTGCTTGAATAAACGATAAAGATACTGTGCTGAAATAAACAGAGATGTGATGGATGCTAAAACTTAGCAGTTACCACCTGTTCATGATAGAAAAACACGTAAAGTGAGACTGTGGTTGACCGTGAGCTCAGGGACAGTCAAGTTTAAAAAACGATGGAATGAACTTTCCCTCATGAGTAGCAGTGACACGAGATCATCGCAAACGGTGGGTCAGTTGAGAATTGTGAGTTTCGCGATGCAGTCAAATAAACTTCTTTAGAGAATGAACAATTGCAATGGATGAGCATTTCGGGTACGCAATTATTCAGAAGTCCAGCAATATCTTTGAGATATTTCCACAGCTGAAAGAGCATGGCTTACAGACAAACTGAAAATTGACACTGAGATAAATCTGCTCAGCAAGCGAGCGGTGACAGATGAAAATACGTGATATGGTAAGTCGGCTAAATAGGCAGAACCGATTAAGAATATGAAGTAAGTTAAGATTAAAGCCTGGATGCGTTTTCGGCTGAAATTTACGCTTGCAACCTTCAACGCACAACGAACCGTATTTGCTCGGTAATCGAACAATACAGATCTTACCCTGATCGGCAGCCTTGTACCACACTTAAAACAATAATCCAAATGATAGGGGTCGAGTGAATAACGTTTTGATAAGTGATTTGCTAACTGTCTTAGTCGATCTTCCACTTAAATCGCTAACTAAGACGTTAACACTTTTCAGCTGTTCAAGATCCGTACGTACACACTAGAACGCGCAATGGTGATAGATATGTACATATATTATAAAGCGATTTAAAGATGCGCGTTGAGGGGTTAGTGAAATGGCTAAACTGGTGACTATTCACAAGAGCTTAGCACCTCATATGCAAAACTTTGTTTAATCTTTTGTCGCCCCTTTCCGTTCAGTTTTTCGCTATGGTCTCTTTACATTCCTATAGGGTCCAATTTGAACCAGCTGGTCTACATCATAAGACGAGAAGAGAAAACAGAAGAGTAAGCGGTAATAATTGATAGAACATTCTAGTAACAACTGCCAGGTTGACAGCGATCGTGGGAAATGTATTCTGATAATGCACACAAGTTAACGAGTTAGTAACCCAACTAATTAAAGAAACGATGAATATAGCACCATGCAGTTTGATTGTGTGTGCAGTTCTGTTTTGTTTGATTTACTCTGTACAAAGCTTGTATTTTTCTCTGTGTATCTAAATGAGTGTCGAATCTTCGCCGAAATCTCCAGACAACCCTGAAAATGTTCAGTGGCAGGCGCAGCGAGCAATTGGTTAGCCACCATTATTTAATTCCTCGTACGATATTTGTTTTGGCGTCCGTACGAACAATCCGATTTCTCAGGTGAAAACTGTGTTCGTAATTAGGCGGATAGTTAACATTCCGGTTTTGCACTACACAATTTTGTGATATTGCAGAGCTTTCAAGTTGGGATCGTGGCGAGTGTATAAGTGACCATAGGCAAGTTGCTGTTTACATAAAATTGGGAATAAACTGTAGACTACTGTTGTAAACCCATTTTTAGATACTTGTGAACTACCGTGTTTCATAACAATACATGACGGTGCTGGTTTTATTGTGAAAAGTCTGACAGTCTACGTAACTTTTGTGGTTGTGTCCTCCATGAACAGAAATTGTGCTCCACGAAAAACCACCAACAAAGATCCTGTTATACTGTGATAGACAAAAACCTTAGAGCTCCTGGTGTGGCTTCGTAGGTCAGCTGGTAGAGCGCTTGCCGCGTTGAAACATGCTGTGTCTGTTGCTGGTTCAAATCTAACCGAAGCCCTAACTTTTCACAGCTGGGTCTCATCTAGATACTCTGGAAGTATATGCTACGCTCAGGGTACGTAGACTTTCCATAGTTCTGTCTGACTGTTTTGCGTATCGTCACTGTGATCTTGTTCATAACAATGTTTAAAAGAAAACTTGTTATTTCGTTACCGCAGATATCCCCGGGTCAAGTTTAATGCCGACAACTGGAAGAATTGAACAGAAAGCTTTCTAGTTTCTTCACAACCAGCTTTTAGTTTTCGGCCGAGAAACTGTCTAAGCGATCCGACCCACTTGAAATCTAAAATTAACGCACCATTTTAAACCATGGGGACAAACATGAAGAATGGCTGGCACAGTTTTATGTTTATTAATAATTAGTGTTTATCTTTGAGTATGGTTGACCATTATTATTATTGATTATGACTACTATTTGTGAACATGTCGGGACACGTAGAAATGGTGTGAAATGTAGACCGAACTGGAAAACATAAAATATTCGTCACACTGTTAATGGTTGCTTCGTCAAATTTAGGAATCCTTCACGTGGAACTGATTGTCCGGTTTTGGTAAAACAATTTGGGGGCAATGCATAAAACTCATAGGTACTACCTTCAAAGATGGAGAAGTTTATAATAAGTGCGATTTCAGTCGGATGTTTGTCAGCATTTTTTTCTCGTTATCATGGACTTGTCCGGAGTGGTTGATTGGAATTTGCTCAAGTAGCGCCCTGAACAATCGTATCAGACAAATCAGGTTACAAAAAACTGTACATTTTTATTTCTAACGATGGATAAGCGGTACTTGTGAACCAGTAACCTCGAAAATAACTATGTGTCCGCCCTCCTAAAGTGGCTAGTTTAAAGCATCTATGTGCAATTCTAACCGGTCCATTTCTACAAGGACGAATTGGGGCATACTGTGTACTAGCTATGGAGAGATCATCTGGTGGCAGTAAAAGGTAACATCCTTTAAGCCTGACTAATACTCCGTTATACGTTTGAACAAGTTTGAATCCGCCGGGCTCGTCCGAGAACCAAATGGATGTGCGTTATTTTGCTTGCTTTAGTAATTCTAAGAGATGAAGACCAGTTGTGATGAATTGTGAGTTTGAAATCAGAAACGGGAGCTCTCATGTGATGACAGTATGTGAACAGTTCTGTGGCAGCAATATTACTTAGGTTGGCATCAAAACAAACATTATGTCATTAAAATATGCTGAGTGGTGTTTCTTCGTAATGTCACCAACTTCCTTGGGCTGAGCAAGAGCGGGATTGGATGTGGTACCAAATCACCGTGCAGATGATTTTTCTGGATAAGTTATTCACAGGAAGGATACTTGAAATGATCATTGTATGCAGTTTAGTTACTCACTCCTTTTTAGTCAGAAACCTCATTCGTAATTTGAAACGTGCTCTGAAGATGTATATTGTTGAAATGAGATGGAATGAAAAGCTTCTCTTACTGCAGATGTTGACCGAAAACGTATAGTTTTTAAAATCTATCGATAGACACATGGTATTGACAACACCAGAAGTCGCACTTTGATCGGTAGAAGAGGGGTAGGCTTACGTGAACTCGGACTGAAAAAAGTGAAACTTTGGTGAAACTCTTGACTCGTTGTACGAAGTACCCAAGTAAAAAGGCCTCTAGTGTGTGACAACTGTAAACCACATTTAGGTTGAACATGGTCACCTAGGTTCAACTCAAAAGTGTACCACTGCACTCGGCAATCTTCTTTTGTTTTCACTTTCCCTCGTACTCCCGTAGAACAGGATAGACCGGCCGCACGGTTACTAGTCTAAGCAAAAGTAAGAATTCATCTTTTTTGAGCGCAACTTTGACGTAGCGTGGTGAGTCAAGTTATCTCATTCACCCGCTCACCCGGTATCATTCTGTCAGAGTCGAATTCAGTATTTTAGCCACCTTGGACGAATTTCATATAGGTAACTCACAGCGTCAAGCTGAAACAACCTTTGTTCCAAATCTACGATAATCATGACCTCCGGGACACCGGCCTCAGCATTAGAGTAAATTTGAACACCCGGTGGCCGTCCCATCTAAAATTAGTTGAGGTGATTTTGTGACCAGCTGAAGCCGTACATTGTTGCTTACTAGGCTCTTTGATGAATAACAGAATGTTCACCAACCCGTATTTCAAGTACACTAATGTAGTTACCCTAAACACAAAATATGGAGTGATATCTCAGAGGACGAGAACGTAACAATAGACAGTAAGGTAGGTGTTGGTGCTTAAGAGACTGTATGAGACAACAGATGGTTACCAGATTGTGCAGAATGTTAAGTGTCCTTGAAGCCAGTAACGAAATGATATTTTGTAAACAAAGCATTTTTATCCGGGCTCGCCTTTCTCTTTGCAAAAAAACTAAGTTCCACCCTACATGATCTCCTTAAGAGTGGTGCTTTTAACACTGTCTATCACATGTGTATATTTGATAGACCCAGCGTTATTCGCTGTGGTAAAGTTTGACTAAAACGGATTTCTGTATAAGCAAGTCTAACAATACTACCATATGTTCACAATATCTGTTTTCTAAATTATAAAGCAGTAATTATTAGGACCAAGCTTGAATTTTCCACCTGTTCAGATAGCCGTTCTTCACTTTCTTGTGTTGATTTGGCGTGAATTGCCCTGCTCTAACTAAATATGCACTAGCCGGACAGACGTTTAAGGCTAGGAAATATCTGGAAGAACGCGCTTGATGGGACATTAACAATACTTGTGACGACAAACTTAAAACGGCGCAATATTAACAACCAAAGTGAGCAAGTTACAAAGAACTAATCCCTACGTCTAAAAACTCGGTTTTACCACTTGAACGACTACATATCAAGCAGCGTTTATGACAACCGTTGCAAATTTTGTGTAATTACTTCAATGAAATCTATTCAACTGCAACTGATTTTGTTCGAAACTCGTTAAACTGGCTTATGACGGTAATCTGTAGGGACCTTTAAAAAATCATGCAGTTCACAGAACTACCGTCAGAATTATGTACCTAATTAGATCAACAAATGATCGATAGGCTCAGCCGAATACGATGTGGTGTTTATTGATTTGTTGATTCAGTGTTACCCGAGAAAGCAACCAGCAATATGTTGTCAACGGAAACGCATTCGCTTTTAACATCCTGCCATGTTCAGCGGACGAAACCATTTCATTTTTAGAGAGTGACTTACCGCATTTCAGACACATACTGTGCCATGCTTTTCCTCCGGCAATCTTCTTTTCAGCTGCATACACCGCTTTCTTACACTTGGGGCAAATTTCGGACGGCATGCTTGGACTTAGTGAACCGGCTCAAAACCTTGTTACGGAGGTTAATGTCCGGTTTTCTCGAAATGATCAGTGCACTGTCCCAAGCTGAGGTAGATAAGAATACCCGTACATGATTGCCTGTATGTATGTACATCTTTTTGCATGTTTGTGCTTCTAATACGATCGATTGTGTGCGACAGGTTCTTACACTGATGTTAGCCAATTGGCGATCGGTCAGAGATGGTACGCTACGTAAGTAAGGTGCAGCACAGACAGTTTCGTCCTACAGGCACATAACAAATTAGTTGGGCAAAACAAACCATTGTGCTTAACACTCGAAGTTTGATTAGTGGGATCAACCAACCAGATGCGTGCATTGTTCGCGAACATTCGGTTGGACTGATTGGTTAACCTAGGCACGCACACTGACAGCTACATCTATGGGACACGACAGTGATTGTTGGATCAACGTTGGTGTATCCAGTCACGTGAGAACATACTTAGAGTGTTCACAGTTAATAAAAATATTGGAGCATTAGTTTCAGTTCACCGCCCAACATCATCTAACCCTATCTTAATTTTGAATCCTCTGACAATGACAAGTTACTTGGTTTTCGTTCGCCTCCTGAGGACGCGTTTAAGACTCGCCTGATAGTTTGACGATAACAGATTGAGGTTATCTAAGACAGTGAACGAAGATCTCAAACTATAAGATTGGTTTGTGTACCGTTGAAAAATAGTTGGCACGCTTGAACTCAATATATTCGTAAGAAAACGTGATAAAGTCATAGAAAACGGCAGTACAATATGTAATGGAACGCGTACAAGTGATATAAAGGCACCGCAATTTAGAACGGTTGACAGTTCCAACTGTGATTATAACCAGATACGACAGATGGTAAACGAAATATACATTCAAAGTATTTGTTATTACACTCGTAACACACCTGTTTATTTAACGAATTCTTCAAAGAAAAAACCTACTAATAACAGTTGTAATTGATATTTGTTTAAACCTGAAAAATTATATTCTTAGATCCAGACAGCGAGCTGTCATCAGTCTCAACCATATGGCTTAGTCAACACAGGAATTAAACGTAAGAATTTGAATACGGAGAAGGAGAGTAGAAAGCTCCCTGCTACAACACACTATTAAGTGGGTGGTTTGCAGTTATTTTTCCAATTTTTGTTAACTTGGAGATTAAGACCAGTTTTCGATTGTCGGAATGTATGTGGAAAAAAACTAACCAGTAGTTGCGAAATAGTATTAGTATATGAAGAAGTATGCGGAAAATGTTAAACCTGAAGATTGACAACTAGAAACTTCGTTAGATGAGTGCGAGTAACTACTGACCTCTGTTTACCGTCTATGCAACTAACGAAGTATAGACTGCGTTGCATTGTGGAATAGTCCGGAGTAAGGGAACTTGAGAAAATTATGACTTGCTATAAGTTAGCAAAATTGATTACACAAATTTCTGTACTTATCAGGCCATCCAATGTGTTTCTAAGTTTTAAGCTTAATGGCTGATACTTCATACCACCAAAAACGGGTCAACATATGGGAACGCCCTCTGGGCTTGTTGAAACGTACATTATGTTCTTGATAATAATGGCGTAGACTACGGATTAAACTTTTGGCATGATAAGTCGAAACTCTGTAACTTGGTATTATAGTTAATTCAAAGATTAACGCAGTTTTAAAAGGTAACGTTTTATCGTGGAGTTTGGAGGATGACTCCGTAAAATTGAAATCACTTCAGAGTAGGTTGAAGTTCTCACTCCCATAACGGTTCTGTAGGTCAACGTGACGTTATCTCACACACCACTGAGGTCAAGCCAAATCGGCACTATGTCTTCAGTACCTCGAGAAGTGAGGTTTCACCTACATACACATTCATCTCTTCAACATATTCAGGATACAAAACTCACATGATTAAATCATATAAAAATGATTACAGTGAAACTAAAATTCACGGGCGGTTTGGCAAACAACCGCAATCAGTAAGGATTGAGAACAACTGATGTAAGCTCTGAGTTGCTCCAGAAATAAAAAGACTGGATTTTTGTAGATGTCGATCCAAGTAAATAATAACGACATTATGGATGTTCACAATTAAATTACTGTGCCTGAATCTAGGTGAAGATGTAACGCGGAATGCAGAGATCCGATTCAGGACAGTGGGCGCCGTGTGCGCGTCATTGCCACCTGTGAGTTCCATGCTTATATTAGGACGCAATTTGCGTTCTACTCAGTCGAGCCTTCATCGACCAACGGTGCATTCACCCCACACACTTAAGAACGACGATACTGCAATTACAAACTTCTATATTTTAAATCTGAAAGCCGAAATGATGACAAACAATAAAACCAACAAAATGTTTAAGGGAATTTACGTCCAAAATAATAAATGCCTTTAGAAATTAGCAAAAATTATTTTGATAGCAAACCAGAATAAACAACTGGTGAACAGCGCTCTCGGTGGAAGCGCACACACTCACTGATACACTGACTGATTGAGTTGTGTTCTGGAGAGTGACTGTGAACCTCGGAACATAAAAAACAGCTTTCTACTTCGATGAAGACGTAATTAGCACGAAGTGTCTACGTCATGCGAATAGTCTAATCGACCCACCTATTTAACAAAACGTGGTCAAGCTAACATTTCGTTACTTATAGGAAGAGATGAACGGTTATTAGAAGGTTCCGTATACTGATCCGATTCACAGTTAGCATAAATTTACCTGGATATTTGGATACACTAAGAAACAGACTGCAGGATGGTGACCAGCGTGATAGTCTGACTGAGCGCTATATGGGGCGGGCAAGAAAAAAGAATAAGGCATATGGTTAGCAATGTTCACAAACGTTTCGAAGTCTGGATATGGATGTTGTTAGTGTTGAGTTGTTCTTCAAGCTGGCCGGTCAGCTTGTGAGCGTTTTGTTTTCGTGTTGTCAAAACAGTTATTTTTGCTGCATGTGAAATTGTACTGACGCTGTTAATCAGTATGGTGAAAAAACGGCCCGCTCAGAGAACAAACTAACACCAACACCATAAGGAATATGATATCTAATATTATACCATCTACACAGTTGATTAGCATGGGTACTGTACAAAGTGAGAAAACAAATGGGGAGAAAAACACACATTGGATAGCATAAGAGCTGATTGGGATAGAAGGAATATGAAATTGGGCAAGCCGTTTATAACTGCCAAAGTAAATGAGTGAAAAATTGATCGTTAAGAAAAGAACACAGATTTTCACCTGTCACTTATTCGGTGAGGCAACCAATCTTCCTAAATTATTCATTAGTTGAAAGATTCGTCTGTATCGCACAAGGTAGCTACCATTTATTTAGAGGAACTGGCTACTCTGTATAATCACCGAAATATGCTTCAGACACGATCAAACGATTTGATCAAAGTGAACTTGCTTCACAGCTCAGTAAATGTTTCCACTAGTGCGAAACATAGTAAGGTGACCACGTAGACACAAATCCGTGGGTAACACCTAACTAATAATATGCATTACAGGACACTATCCATCAAGAAGCGTGCATAGACTACGGTTTGATTTTGTCTTGAGCTCTTAATCCTGGTAAAGCCCACATTATGGCAAGGTTTAACTGGGCTGCCTTGAGCAACCATATGGTTCAGTTGTCTCAAGTGTGGTGTCCTAGGGCTGTATATAAGCTTTTCAGCATTCTCTTCTAGAAATCTCTATCGCATCATGTACCTGTAAACCCGAGGCAATATTTCAGGTGAAGTCACAATTATTTTGACTGTTTTCGTCAATTTCTTAAGGAGATGAAGCACTTTAAATTTCAGCAACACTTTCGTGAAACGAATCATCGTATATGAACGCTTCACCACATTCGTTCAGACTGTGCGATCATCTCGACAGGAGACAGTTCAGATATGATGATTAAGTCGTGTCTAATATGAAATCAGTAGCGTGGTGGTCAACACGGTTGTCTAATGAAAACGTGATTGCAGTTCTAGTCCTGGCCGTGACAAGGATTTGCACAGCTGACGAGTTCTAACAAGAGCGGAACTCAAGTCTAGTGCTTCTTTCCAAAAGGGGCCGACTGGAAAGTTCGTGCGGATGCGATCATTTGTGCGTGATGTTCAAGTTATATAAAAAACCAAAATCTCTTAATACTTGTCATTATATGGAACTTCTTGTCCAACATTGATCTGACTAGAAAAAAAAATATTCTTTGGCAGAATATTACAGGAGAAAGTGGTGTTTTTATTGGCTGAACAAATGCCTGCATTGAATGGAAAGCCTTCAGGACACTATCAAAAGATTTTTTTCTCAGAAAGATGGAAGAAGTAATTAACAGAAGCACGTCAAACGTTAATTCGATCGATACACCTTACAGGACTTAATGCTCTTGTTCGAGTGGACAAACAAATCAGAAACACCAGTTGTCCATTCATATTTTTTTCTGATAGAAGGGACATAGTCTACTATTTACCACTAACAGTAATAATACTCTACTATCCTCCAAGCATACTGAACGAGATCCTCCTTTTGAGAAACCGGCATTTTTCATGCAAAGAATGGCATACTTTCTTTTAAGGATAGCTTTAAGGTGAAGTCCGTCATTAAAAGTGTGACAACAGGCACCAGCCGTGTTCAGTAGGATCGAGGTTAATGATCGAGGTTGAAAAGTAACGCCGGAATCCGTTTTGCTGTCAAATAGTCACACTATGACATCTAATGGGTTCAGCTGGCAACCTCATGAAACATAAATTCTGCGGCACTTTACCATAGATTTCACTTGTCGTATTCTCTGAAATACTTAATTTACCCTTTTTTGTATGCCCACGCAAGCAGATCAACCTTTACTTTTAGGGACAGATCAGTATGGATCAGGGATACTGACAAAATTCACATCACCGCACAGTCCACGGAACGTGCCGTTGTCCATGCACTTCATTGAAGTGGTTTCTCTGTGTGCGCTCCTTTCTGAAAGTCCCATGCATCTGTCACCAGACGGCGCGATGTCCATCCTGTTATGATGGTTTGGGAACTACTGTTTCAAGTGCAGATCCAGAGTCTTGATCAGCCCCTTGGAAAGACTTGACCACCTTGCAATTTATATGTTGAAGGACATTCAGGGTTGTTCTCGGCTTTCGCAATGAGATACAATTTTCAGTCGACCTCTTTTGAAAGAACCACTAGACTCGACTTTCGCTTTTTTAGAGCTCGTTAACAGTAAACATCCTTGCTACGGTCGGGTCTAGAACTACGGCCTAATTTTCTTGAGGTAACCGTGCTTACTACTGTCCCACTAACTTCGTGTTAGGCAAGACCAGCTTATCGTAAGCAAAGGCTCAGCCACATTTGCTTGCGAGTAATTTTGGAAACACATAAATCAAAATCCACAGTCCCCATCAGTGTCTAAGTTATCGCTCACTATTTCAATGAGTTTTGTAATTAAAACCAAAAGAAAAGTACTGATTTTGTGGTAATTAACTAAAGTTCGAAAGCCATCGAGCAATCCAAGCGTTATTTCTCATATGGGGCCATTGCCAAGACGGACAGTCGTGAAAAACGACCTCAAGAAGTCTGCCACCACACGACGTAATAGTGATACACAAACCAATCGAGGCTTTTCGATTCATACTGCCAAGATAAAGGATTAAACTGAACTCACCGTTAAAAGATGTGTAGTAAACAATTCTGAGGAAGTGATGACGCAAAGCATTACGTCAACAAAATTGCACAAACAGCATCTACCCAGATTAAAGAACTCGGTTTACCAGTCAGGGAACAATTTCTGTTGTTCACCGTAGAAGACGATCAAACTGGACATGGATTCAAACTGAACACCACAAAAACATTTAAGAAGCCAAACTTCAAAAGCGTAACATAAATACCTGAAACACGATATTCATCAACCACTACCATAGACGAACATAGTTATAGGCCAAATATATATGGATTGATCAAATCAAGTGGCATTAAAAGAAATGAAAGCGATCCTGACAAAATGCCCATGCAACCGAACGAAGTTAGTCGGACAGATCTGTTAGAATCTCAGAGATAAACCACCATATTAAAGTTTTGAAAAATCGGCACGGAGGAGAGAAAGCTTCAAGAATCGACCAATCAGGTGTGGAGATAAAAGCTTAAATGTGACCGTAACTGATCGATCAGACATCAGGTCAAACACTCAAGAACACCAAGAAGTATCCTGCCAGAATATGAAGTCAGACGGTGTACTTGCCTTTGTAAGCAGGAATGAGCGTTCATCAAACCCGGTCATCTTTCAAGCCCTCACAGGGCTGCACACTGATCACCAAGTATTTTCGGGATGGTATATCTGAAATCCAAATACCAGGTTCAAAATAGAATAACAATGGAACACCTGGAATGTGGTTCCCCGGCATCCCTAAAATAGGTCGTGCTTATTTTTTCTAGTTTCCTTACATCCGCAGATTTTCGTTAGCCGAAAGCGTACACTACCAACTAGTACCTCTACCCTGTTCCATTGATCTGCATATGACGTCCTCGTATCCACGATCGACAAAATATTGATCACCGTAAATGTACCAACAGGTTCTGTTCTCTGATTTAGGTTCGCTCACCGACAGTTTGTGAGTTAACAGAACGTGTGTCCATGTAAGTAACAGGAGGCTTCTAGATAACACACTGCTAACATACACGGTTGCCTTTCGACAAGTTCGTTTGCACTTCTGGGTGAGGATAAGCCGGTCAGACATGTACGACCTAGCTGAGCAGTGCAGGGTGGACTCAACTTGCACGGCTAACGAAACAAATGATACTGCGATCACCGTAAGTTTGTTTTTGTCTAGTCTTGTCGGATTCCCGTGTGCATGTGGTGCAGATGCAAGCCAACACCTATGTGTGTATACAGAATCCGCCACACAGATCCCCGGTATCGCTTGTCGTTTCCTGGAGACCCATCACCAAGTGTCTCGCACACAGGCATTCACAGTTGTTTAGGCAACTTTTAAGCCGCGGTTTTTACGATATATTGAGACAGTTGCTGCGTTACGTTGGTGTCCACATCTGTGTTCAGAAAGACTTTTCTGTTAGTTGGGTACTGCCATGGTATATGTTCTGATAACTAGTTGGTGAACAGTTCGGCCACATGCTTTTCTTGTGTGTTTAATATCACATTTTACTTCACGCTTTCCGCTGACAAAATGTGGGGAAAATTGTCAGGCTATAAATCGTGCGCATTAGGATTTTTGACTGCTCTATTAAAATTTTCTTCGGGAAAATACTAATTCACTATCCATCCACGTTAATTTCGAAGATTTCGTGGCAAACATGTTAGCTATCATTTAATTCTACTGCCACAAGGTGGGTGAGCATTGGTCTGTTTTTATCAACCACAATCTTCAGGTGTTTTTTTAATATCACTGTAATGCGAAAATGCTGCAGCAATTTCTAACCCAAGTATCATACATATATGTGACGCTTTAATTGAAATTGGGCACAACATATTGGAATTACATTGGTATTTTCAAGTTGAACATCACTCACAGTTGTGCATTCAGATAGACTTTCCAGCCAGACTCTTTCGAAAATAAAACTTATCTGAATGCAAAGGCTGCGATCAAAAGTGAGTGATGTCCAACTTGAAAATGAAACAAATCCCCGACTACTCATCAGTGGTCTAAAATATCGCCTAGCAGGTTTAATGAGATCAGTGTCTCGGAAGTCCTAATCGAGGGGTTATCGACTGGAGTTAACAGGACGGTTGCTGTGTCTCCTCTCAAGAAGATCGGGCAACCTGATCACTGCTCACAAGCGAGAGTAGTTGANGATAATTCGGTCGTGCCTAATGTAAGGTCAATGACGCAGTGGTCAACACGGCTGCCTCATGAAAGCGTGGCCGGAATTCGAATCTCGACCGTGGCAAGGATATGCGTTACTGACGAGTTCCAACAAGAGTGAAACTCGAGTCTAGCGTTTCTTTTTGGAAAACGCTGGCTAGAATGCTTATCTGAATGCGACGGCTGCGATCAAATGTGAGTGATGTTCACTTGAAGATAAACCAAATCCCCGACTATTCAACATTAGTATTTGTTTGATTTTCGTAGCAAATTTGTGAATGCAGCCATAACGAAGGATGTATGAGGGTTCTTCGTGGCTTGCAAGCCCATGTCCCCTTAGTGCACTCACCATGTATACATGAGGCCGGGGACGGACAAACATATCACACATCGCAGTGCGGCATGTGATTAGGTTTTTAATCAATCGTTTGTATGCGATTGTACATTTGAAACCATTTAGACGACGTTCGAATAAAACACTTAAAGCAGCAATTTCGTGCAGTTTCTACAACATCGACTGCTTGAGAGCGCTGATCACCCTGTACCATTTACTACTTATCCGTGTGCCCAAACTTGGGCAACTAGTATACTATTTTAAGTGTTCATGAAATCTTGATGGCAAATAGTTAGATAGAACAGATGAGCTTCCCACAGTGATATTTTCTTTGAATTCGGATTGACCGCCTGGTCACTAGTGGAACCCCAGAACAGATCTGTCTGATAATTTTACTGGAAAGCCTGGCAGATACCACAGATAACACACAGATATTCTTTACCTACTTACGTGTTCCAGCAACGAAAGCTGTCAAATGCTTATGGAGTTGAATATAATGTTGGTCCACGTCATAAATTCCAGGCATGTTTGCGTAGGCTGTGTCCCACTGCGTTCAATCACTGAATTCCAACTGCATTGTTCTATAACACAATCAAGCATTCACACGGATTTAGTTTTGGTTGCACTTAGACCACAGAGTGATAGTTTAAGATGTGTACACAATAAGTTGATACACACACAACGTTCTCTTGTGTTAACGGAAATTTTTGTAATCGTTGTACTTTCTCCGTATAATCCATACTGCATACAACGGTGGATGAAAATCGCATGCGATGGACGTGTCTAGACCACAGACATATCTGCTCGATTTTGCTGGGGACCGTCAACTCAGCCGACTGATCCAGAGAGCAATACTCGATGTGGATAATGTTACAATGATTGATGAAGGTTGAATGCAAATGCCCAAAATTAGGATCGAAAGAACTATGTAGATATCGTAAAAGATAGTTGGAGTTTTCAGGTATAACCGCCAGATATAACTGCCTAACTTTGTCAGTAGACTGGAGGAATTTGATACCAAACTAACAATTTCATCTAATGAGATACTCATACTAGGGGTCTACACCCACCGGCTGACTCAAAGGATTGTATCTGTATACTTCTCGTTTGTTGTATTTATAACAATCTGAGCTCATCAGATGACGGTTTTTCAATCAAACAGAGAAGGTGTGCTCGGTTTCGTTTAATTTCTCTCATTAGGAAACCATATGTGTCTTGTCCTGTCCGCCATGCTGTTACAAAGACAGGTAGTTGATCTGAGATCTGTTGCAACTGCGATACTTCTAGTAGACAGCTGTTTTGTTCATACACTGAATGTGAGAGCTAAGAACAGTCCTGGTTTTCAACAACTGTGTTGCCAAACTTCAGATAACGTTTGAGTTGTCCGCTAACGAAGGGTTCACAGTGCGCGTCAGTCAGTAGGAATTCTTTGTAGCCAACATAAAATAATTTGATTAAAAAACGGTTTATGCTTAGTACTCGTACTGTGATGCGGATAGACGGTCGTTCCATACTGCTCACACTATTATTCAGTAGCCGCATGGATCGAAATGATCGCGAGATAAACACGGGGAACATATGGGAAGGATCGTTGGAAGGCACGATGACATTTAACAACTTTCGCCACATGATGGAACTGAGACATAGTGTCCAAAGCGACTGGAGCATCCTCGGAAGAGTGCGGTGTGCAAATGAGTGTTTTTGTTCCTAGTCCCGTTGAGACGCTTAAGTGGTATATTGGTTTCTCCAAAAAACCACCTGCGTGTCATCCGCCTTCCGGATTCACAACAGTGTTTGAACGGCACAGAATTTGTTGACATGGTCGAGCATGGCAACATCAGCCCTGAAACAGTTTGATCCCTATCACACGAACTCAAACTGAACGGAAATGTTTATCAAAGTTACTTCCTCTGAGTTTGTAACCGCGGCAAATCAATGCTCATCAATTCAGTTACCTTATCTCCTTCCAACAGCGGAATCAATGACCTGAAAATCGGTACTCAAGTGCACATAGTTGTGCAAGCGATCTTACTGAAATATATTATCCAATTTTGTTTCAGTTATAGTACTAAGTAGAACAATATAACACCGAGTATTGCCCTCTGGATCAGTCGGCTGAGTTGACGGTCCCCGGGAAAATCGAGCAGATATGTCTGTGGTCTAGACACGTCCATCGCATGCGATTTCCATCCACCGTGGTATGCAGTATGGATTATACGGAGAAAGTACAACGATTACAAAAATTTCCGTTAACACAAAAGAACGTTGTGTGTGTATCAACTTATTGTGTACACATCTTAAACTATCACTCTGTGGTCTAAGTGCAACCAAAACTAAATCCGTGTGAATGCTTGATTGTGTTATAGAACAATGCAGTTGGAATCCAGTGGAAATGTTGGTCAATATAGTAGGTCCCAGTTATTTCAGAGGGCTACCTGGATGCTCAATGAGCAAGCATTTTCAGGGTTGACAATTATGTGGCGAATAAAGCAGCAGTTTATAGGGCTACCTTTGTGAGATGTGGGCAATAGTTAGTGGTCGTCAACCGGAACTACTTGAACTCACCGAAGTATGGCTATTGCCAGATACCCTCGAGATTGAGCTACTTCTGACAAATTATACGCTATTCATACGTGATCGGTTGCCTCAAAGTTGTACCACTGCTATTCGGACGCAATCCGTATTAACCCACGTAAGTGGTAACGGCGATACAGAAAACGCTTGACTTAAAAAATTTAGACTATATTTCGACATTTACAAGCGATAAGGTAATTCTTAATTGTGCGGATGAGGACGCGACCGGTCGGTATGGAGCCTGAGTCTCAGGGCAAGCGCGGGATGCACAAGCGGCAATGACACATTCCACAAGCGTCTGTGCGGTGATGTTGCTGTGTACACTAGTAGAAATGTTGGTATGACGAACTCCCACTCGTTCAGTGCTTTCCATGGGGCAGTCGATAATTTGGCGCTATACATAAACATGCACCCCGGATAACTGCTAACAGCGATTGCTGCTTACAGAAATCTCATTTTCTATTCATCTAACGTTCTGCAGTTCAACAGTGGACACATCAAAAATGCGATTGATCCTAGGGGACGTGACAGAGCTATGCTAGTAGTCTCCTTCCTGTTAAGCTGCAACAGGAAGATTTCCAGGTTATCATCTAGATCTTACCCTTCATGTGACACTGAAACAGTTTGCGAACAAAACAACAAGGTTCACGCTCATTAAACCCCGTCGACCTTGGACTTCGAGTGCGGAAAATCGAGTTCTGTGTGCCAGTTAATTTGAAAACATTTACTGGACTTGAGTGGTCATGTCGTTTCACTGTTTTGTGATTATGGGTAGTTGGTGTGATCAATCCTGTTCTCCTAACGGTTAGAAAGCACATGCTGTGAGGGTCACTACAGTTGATATACGGTGCTTGGCCATGGACAAGGATACTAAGAAAATCGCCCGGGGGATTGCTTCACAACCACGTTGTTTGTATTTCTGAGTCTCATACCACTGTGAACCGCTCCGAGTGTCACCTGAACGCCCTATAGATTGACAAGAAATAGGTGAAGACGATCCGGAGCTGAGCAAGTATTTGAGAGTATATGTCGGTGCCTTGCACGCCAGTGATTTACCAGGCAAACAGAGGCTCTTGCAAGCAGTTTTTCAGAGCTTCCAGGAAACGGTATGATGGGCGGATAGCTGAAATTACTTCTATTAACCTGAGGCTTCCCTTCAAATACGTAAAACGTCGTGGAAGGCGAAGTATCTTGATACCTTCATTCGTGGATCAGTTTGTAAAGTCCGTCCACGCTGACTTTGATGATACGTGCTTACTAGATGACCATTACTTTAGCACCTTTGGGCTGGAACATTCCGCTCCATTCTGAAATCTAGAGACAAAAATCTTATAGGACATAGAAATCTCCGATGATAGAAGTGTTTGATTACGGAGGGAGCAAAACACCGTAAAAACTTCCGGATCTGAATGAAATGGCACAAAACTACTTTGTGAGCTTGAGGTGGTTCTATACAGCCTGCTTACTTCCGTTTTCCAGAAGTCTACTGAAAGAACGTTACTCTCATACATTGACGTGAATCAGCCGTTTGTCTTTGTTGTAACAGTACAGTACCTACTAACTATTGACCTGTTAATGATTAGTGTCCTGGCGAAATTCCGCAAGATGTTGATAAAAGAGGAGATTGAGGCGCATCTGGCGCAATTTTGACTCTTTAGCCATTTCGTCAAGAATTCGGATGTAGGCGCTGCTACCTTACAAATCTCCTTGTTGCAAAAGAGAAGTAGTTGAGGGCAGATGTAGCTTCCACAGACTTTATTAAGGCTTTTGATAAAATAACGCAGCCGAAACTGTGCATGGAACTACAGTTCTTTAGGGTGGATGAGATGGTTTTATGATGCATACTAGGGTTTCTGCTCGAAAAGACGCAGTTCTCCTTACAGGAAAGAATATTTTCTATAACATGATAAGGTGAGCGGGTTTTCATAAGGTTCGGTGTTAGGTTCTTTTCTCTTCTCACCGTTTTTCAGTAGACCTCCAGATCGCCTGAAAGTGCTTCACTGGTGTTTCGCAGATGGTTCCAAGGTGTGTCAGATCGTAGACCTTTCAGAAGGATCGGAAGTTTTCAGAGGATCCTGAACCAACCTTGTGTGTCGTCAACACAGTGGCTACTGCAAATCGTGAAAAGTGCGCAGTATTACACATTGGATTAGTGGTCATTGTTACATCTGAATATGCGTTAGAAGGGACACTGTTTTCTGTTGTCTCAGCAGGTGGACATCGGTTTCATTGTATCCGGTGCTGTCAGGGCCAGTAGCCAACGATACTGGGTTGCCAGCAAAGGCGGTTCGTCGAGCTTTCAGCGTACTGACGGGTGAGATGTTCTGGAAATTCTTTGCTCGCTCATGAGGCTGCACCTCGGATATTAAGTTCAGGTGGGCAGGCTATGCCTAATGCATGATGAAATGGCACTGGAACATATAACGGATGTGGGCACTTGTTTAGTGCACGATTTGAATGGTCCACCGTACTCACAGATCCTTGTTGGACTGGGCCCGTATTCCTTGTCCCGGTGAGCATGTATTGGCTGTTTTATCGACAACCAAGGGTTGACCTTTTCATCACCTACCCCATACTGATTTGCCGCATTTGTGTTGATCCATCTGGTCTATTTGTGGCGGCATGGCAACAGGTTTTCCCTGGGCACCCTCTAAAGTTAAACAATCCTCTATATGACCACGTATGGACTAAATCCCATCTAATTCGCCGCTTCATAGATCACTGGAATGTTCTTCTAGAAGATATACTTCTGCGTAATCGGTCGGAACTTTTCAGTGTGAACTTGATGCTCCTGGGCTACAGTTTACTCTTTTTTCAGATGTATAGCTCATAGATTTTTTACTCATATTACACGCTTATTGCTTGCTCACTTGCATTGCCAGTGTTGTGAACCAAGAACGCAGATGGCGCAGACTGTTCATTCAGAAAACCAGCATACAGAGTGTACTTTCTTCCGACGAACGTTGAGTGACGCACGTAAAACCAACGATGCCAAATATCAGAAGCAAATCAAAACGCTGGAAACGTGGTACTATTGACATAAATCGTATAATCACTTATAACNTGAGGATAGACGGTCGCCCCATACTACTCACACCATTAATCAGTAGCCGCATTGATCGAAATGATCGCGAGATAAGTACGGGGAACATATGGGAAGGATCGTTGGAAGGCACAATGACATTTAACAACTTTCGCCACATGATGGAACTGAGACATGGTGTCCAAAGCGACTGGAGCATCCTCAGAAGAGTGCGGTGTGCAAATGAGTGTTTTCGTTCCTAGTTCCGTTGAGACGATTAAGTGGTGTATTGGTTTATCCAAAAAACGACCTGCGTGTCATCCGCCCTCCGGATTCACAACAGTGTTTGAACGGCACAGAATTTGTTGACATGGTCGAGCATGGCAACATCAGCCCTGAAACAGTTTGATCCCTATCACACGAACTCACACTGAGCGGAAATGCTTATCAAAGTTACTTCCTCTGAGTTTGTAACCGCGGCAAAACAATGCTCATCAATTCAGTTACCTTATCTCCTTCCAACTGCGGAATCAATAACTTGAAAATCGGTACTCAAGCGATCTTACTGAAATATATTAACCAATTTTGTTTCAGTTATAGCACTAAGTAGAACAATATAACACCGAGTATTGCCCTCTGGATCAGTCGGCTGAGTTGACGGTCCCCAGCAAAATCGAGCAGATATGTCTGTGGTCTAGACACGTCCATCGCATGCGATTTTCATCCACCGTTGTATGCAGTATGGATTATACGGAGAAAGTACAACGATTACAAAAATTTCCGTTAACACAAGAGAACGTTGTGTGTGTATCAACTTATTGTGTACACATCTTAAACTATCACTCTGTGGTCTAAGTGCAACCAAAACTAAATCCGTGTGAATGCTTGATTGTGTTATAGAACAATGCAGTTTGGATCCAGTGGAAATGTTGGTCAATATAGTAGGTCTCAGTTATTTCAGAGGGCTACCTGGATGCTCAATGAGCAAGCATAAAATCGAGCAGATATGTCTGTGGTCTAGACACGTCCATCGCATGCGATTTCCATCCACCGTGGTATGCAGTATGGATTATACGGAGAAAGTACAACGATTACAAAAATTTCCGTTAACACAAAAGAACGTTGTGTGTGTATCAACTTATTGTGTACACATCTTAAACTATCACTCTGTGGTCTAAGTGCAACCAAAACTAAATCCGTGTGAATGCTTGATTGTGTTATAGAACAATGCAGTTGGAATCCAGTGGAAATGTTGGTCAATATAGTAGGTCCCAGTTATTTCAGAGGGCTACCTGGATGCTCAATGAGCAAGCATTTTCAGGGTTGACAATTATGTGGCGAATAAAGCAGCAGTTTATAGGGCTACCTTTGTGAGATGTGGGCAATAGTTAGTGGTCGTCAACCGGAACTACTTGAACTCACCGAAGTATGGCTATTGCCAGATACCCTCGAGATTTAGCTACTTCTGACAAATTATACGCTATTCATATGTGATCGGTTGCCTCAAAGTTATACCAGTGCTATTCGGTTGCAATCCGTATTAACCCACGTAAGTGGTAACGACGATACAGAAAACGCTTGACTGAAAAAATTTAGACTATATTTCGACATTTACAAGCGATAAGGTAATTCTTAATTGTGCGGATGAGGACGCGACCGGTCGGTATGGAGCCTGAGTCTCAGGGCAAGCGCGGGATGCACAAGCGGCAATGACACATTCCACAAGCGTCTGTGCGGTGATGTTGCTGTGTACACTAGTAGAAATGTTGGTATGACGAACTCCCACTCGTTCAGTGCTTTCCATGGGGCAGTCGATAATTTGGCGCTATACATAAACATGCACCCCGGATAACTGCTAACAGCGATTGCTGCTTACAGAAATCTCATTTTCTATTCATCTAACGTTCTGCAGTTCAACAGTGGACACATCAAACATGCGACTGATCCTAAGGGACGTGACAGAGCTATGCTAGTAGTCTCCTTCCTGTTAAGCTGCAACAGGAAGATTTCCAGGTTATCATCTAGATCTTACCCTTCATGTGACACTGAAACAGTTTGCGAACAAAACAACAAGGTTCACGCTCATTAAACCCCGTCGACCTTGGACTTCGAGTGCGGAAAATCGAGTTCTGTGTGCCAGTTAATTTGAAAACATTTACTGGACTTGAGTGGTCATGTCGTTTCACTGTTTTGTGATTATGGGTAGTTGGTGTGATCAATCCTGTTCTCCTAACGGTTAGAAAGCACATGCTGTGAGGGTCACTACAGTTGATATACGGTGCTTGGCCATGGACAAGGATACTAAGAAAATCGCCCGGGGGATTGCTTCACAACCACGTTGTTTGTATTTCTGAGTCTCATATACCACTGTGAACCGCTCCGAGTTTCACCTGAACGCCCTATGGATTGACAAAAAATAGGTGAAGACGATCCGGAGCTGAGCAAGTATTTGAGAGTATATGTCAGTGCCTTGCACGCCAGTGATTTACCAGGTAAACAGAGGTTCTTGCAAGCAGTTTTTCAGAGCTTCCAGGAAACGGTATGATGGGCGGATAGCTGAAATTACTTCTATTAACCTGAGGCTTCCCTTCAAATACGTAAAACGTCGTGGAAGGCGAAGTATCTTGATACCTTCATTCGTGGATCAGTTTGTAAAGTCCGTCCACGCTGACTTTGATGATACGTGCTTACTAGATGACCATTACTTTAGCACCTTTGGGCTGGAACATTCCGCTCCATTCTGAAAGCTAGAGACAAAAATCTTATAGGACATTGAAATCTCCGATGATAGAAGTGTTTGATTACGGAGGGAGCAAAACACCTTAAAAACTTCCGGATCTGAATGAAATGGCACAAAACTACTTTGTGAGCTTGAGGTGGTTCTATACAGTCTGCTTACTTTCGTTTTCCAGAAGTCTACTGAAAGAACATTACTCTCATAGATTGACGTGAATCAGCCGTTTGTCTTTGTTGTAACAGTACAGTACCTATTAACTATTGACCTGTTAATGATTAGTATCCTGGCGAAATTCCGCAAGATGTTGATAAGAGAGGAGATTGAGGCGCATCTGGCGCAATTTTGACTCCTTAGCCATTTCGTCAAGAATTCGGATGTAGGCGCTGCTACCTTACAAATCTCCTTGTTGCAAAAGAGAAGTAGTTGAGGGCAGATGTAGCTTCCACAGACTTTATTAAGGCTTTTGATAAAATAACGCAGCCGAAACTGTGCATGGAACTACAGTTCTTTAGGGTGGATGAGATGGTTTTATGATGCATACTAGGGTTTCTGCTCGAAAAGACGCAGTTCTCCTTACAGGAAAGAATATTTTCTATAACATGATAAGGTGAGCGGGTTTTCATAAGGTTCGGTGTTAGGTTCTTTTCTCTTCTCACCGTTTTTCAGTAGACCTCCAGATCGCCTGAAAGTGCTTCACTGGTGTTTCGCAGATGGTTCCAAGGTGTGTCAGATCGTAGACCTTTCAGAAGGATCGGAAGTTTTCAGAGGATCCTGAACCAACCTTGTGTGTCGTCAACACAGTGGCTACTGCAAATCGTGAAAAGTGCGCAGTATTACACATTGGATTAGTGGTCATTGCTACACCTGAATATGCGTTAGAAGGGACACTGTTTTCTGTTGTCTCAGCAGGTGGACATCGGTTTCATTGTATCCGGTGCTGTCAGGGCCAGTAGCCAACGATACTGGGTTGCCAGCAAAGGCGGTTCGTCGAGCTTTCAGCGCACTGACGGGTGAGATGTTCTGGAAATTCTTTGCTCGCTCATGAGGCTGCACCTCGGATATTAAGTTCAGATGAGCAGGCTATGCCTAACGCATGATGAAATGGCACTGGAACATATAACGGATGTGGGCACTTGTTTAGTGCACGATTTGAATGGTCCACCGTACTCACAGATCCTTGTTGGAATGGGCCCGTATTCCTTGTCCCGGTGAGCATGTATTGGCTGTTTTATCGACAACCAAGGGTTGACCTTTTCATCACCTACCCCATACTGATTTGCCGCATTTGTGTTGACCCATCTGGTCTATTTGTGGCGGCATGGCAACAGATTTTCCCTGGGCACCCTCTAAAGTTAAACAATCCTCTGTATGACCACGTATGGACTAAATCCCATCTAATTCGCCGCTTCATAGATCACTGGAATGTTCTTCTAGAAGATATACTTCTGCGTAATCGGTCGGAACTTTTCAGTGTGAACTTGATGCTCCTGGGCTACAGTTTACTCTTTTTTCAGATGTATAGCTCATAGATTTTTTACTCATATTACACGCTTATTGCTTGCTCACTTGCATTGCCAGTGTTGTGAACCAAGAACGCAGATGGCGCAGACTGTTCATTCAGAAAACCAGCATACAGAGTGTACTTTCTTCCGACGAACGTTGAGTGACGCACGTAAAACCAACGATGCCAAATATCAGAAGCAAATCAAAACGCTGGAAACGTGGTACTATTGACATAAATCGTATAATCACTTATAACAAACAAACCTCAATTCGTTTGCGTTCGTGGGATAAGACACAATGTTTGGCCGCAATAGGCCGCCAAAGGTCCAAACGGCACGACAAGTACAGGCACAAGCGACCGACAAGCAACGACGAACCGACCAAATGCGATCGGTCTGATGTGTGTTTGAAACCCGGCCTTCGGGCAGACCGAGTAGCTGATGACAGTTCCATGGCGAACCGTAGGGAGGCCGTATTCACAGGGGGTAGGGAGGGTGAGACTGACAAATAGCAATGGGTGTGTGGACGGGCGAATGGGATTCAATGGCTGAGGGAGGAATCAGTATTTTTAGGCACGGGTTGTGGGAATAACGATAGCAAGCGTGCAATTAGGTAGGGTCACAAGGAAGAGCCTGACAGGGTCAGTCGAAGGGAATTTGGACCTCCAAAAAACGCTCTACACAGAGTGTGTGCCTTAACACGACAATAAACAGTCATTTCCAGGACATGACGGTTACAACAGTTGTCGCTGCCCAGTTTCCGCATGTATAGAGAACCGTTTCATACTAAACCGCAGTTCGATGTTTCTTCTTTTATTTCCTTCCCGGTCACTTCAATATTTAAATACATGTTCAGGTCTCGCCTCTGAAAAGTGGTAATGTGAATAATATGGTGCGATCGCTGATCCTCACTACATTAGTCCGTGTCAATAGCCCCCAATTCATCTAATCATATACACCGTTCCAGTCGCAGTAATTTAGTCCTTGTTACGTGATTAGTAAACAGGTAGTGCTATAACGTTAACGTGCGCGTTACTTGACTGGCCCATCGCTGGAGTTATGAGTGCATGCCTGGTTAACTTTCAGGCTTACTTGGCTATATTCACTTTCTGCTTCCATTCTAACGCCGTACAACCACACAGAAACAACCACCTGAGACGTTTCCAGTGTTCCGGTTCCATCTTAACCTGAACGTAAATTCGGAAGGTACATCGGTTGCACGCGTGCTTGTTGTAAACACGTGTGGTTCGGAAGGCGCTTTTGTTAACCACCTTATGCCACTTCGGTGGCTGCTACACCTAGAGACCAGAGGAAGCGCCATGTGTGCTACCAGTTTCTTTGTTTTCACATTGAGTTAGGGTTCCACTGAGAGGTAACCACAATCGAAATGAGTCCCGTAACTGGGAAACTCGACTAACACTGAGTAGACCTCAGCTTTTACCTGGCGATCCCGACTTGACTGATTTTGTTGTGCGAACCTCGAGGGTAGGTATATCGATCCGCGTAAATCCGTAACACACGTTGTCACGTGATTGTTCCAGTTCGACCGGATAGCACATCGAACGCACTAGATCGTTTTTGTCAAGTTCTTTGTTCCTGGGGCAGAAAGTGTCAAATTTCTACACGGTTTAAATGGTACACTTAGTTTGCGTAAACCATTCCTTGCATATTTGCGTAGGCAGTGCCCCCACTGCACTAAGCTAGGACACCAACTTTTTCTGACCTTCATCTTCATCAATCGATAGCCCTACTAAACGTGCAAGTAGGCTTCATTTTACCAGCTGTTTCTTTTTAGACATTCGCATCGCGACGTGTCCATGATAATTTAACGGATAGGGAGCAATGTTACGTTCTTGTTTAAAGGACGTTTGAATTCCTTCAAATTGTCGCATAAATTAGAGCACATTGGATACGGTAGTTGCGCCTAAGCGACATTCACACCGAACATTTTGTGATGGTGGGAGTCAGCGCGTTTAATCTGAATTGAAGGGCAGTACTTGCTGCTGGGTTCGCTGCTAACTTGATGCGGTTTTCTGCGATTGTTTGTCGGTGGAATTTTGTTGTGTTGTTTAAATCTTTGGTTGTTCAGTTTTATGTTGTAGAGGGTCCCACATTTTCTTTTCAAACGTTATTTTATTTGCTCTCTGGCTCTTCCCTGCTAAATCCCAACCCATAATGTTGAATTGCTATATTCAGCTAATCGACACAACAGCTCAATATTGATGAACAATCTCCTATGTTGTGCAAATGAAGCTAATTTGTTCGTTTATGACCTATATTCTATGTCATCGGTTTCTTCGTAAATTGCTTCATTAAAATTTTGTCGTAGCTATGGCCTTTTCCTATCGTCCCCAAAAGAGAATTTACGTTTCGACCATTCATTGAGCCTTCTCAGCACATAGGGCCATCCCCCGTTTCCTACTGACTCATGAAACCGTTCAGCGAGAAGTTCGTTGAGTGTTGCACCTACCTAACTTCGTTTCTTGTCGGTGTAGACACTATAATGCCTCCAGCGAATTTTGAACTGCTGTTGTGAATCCAGAAGGCGGACGACACAAAGGTTACTCTATTGGAGAAACCAACACAATACTTAAGGGTCTGAGCACGACTAGAAACGGAAACATTCGTTTGCACACCATACTCTTCTGAGGATACTCCAGCCGCTTTAGACACCATGTATCAGTTTCGCCGTGTAGCGAAAGCCATTATATGTCATTCTGCCTCCAACGATCCATCCCGTATCTCTGCCGTATTTATCACGCGATTATCTCGATCCGCGACCATCCTGATCCATGCTGCTACTGAATAGTGGTGAGTAGTATGGTGCGACCGTTTCTCCTCACTACACTGCTTCAGGTACACTCTTTAGTGTTTATTTGACAGCATGCCTTACACGGCTTACTCGTTCCATAAATTTGAAGTTTTTACACGGAATCACAATTTAAGTTTAGTTACATTTCTCTTGTTTATGCTCGTTCTATTTAATACCGTACTAAATCGTCTTCACTGCTGTCCAGGTGGCAAATGACAGAGACGTGCTCCTATGGACTAAGCGTTTCCGAGATCGTACGAAATCAACACACGCCAGTGAGCAAAACGTTAATACAAGAGGAACAAACGTAGTTAACTTGGTTCGCTTTGTATTTTCAACGCAGAGAAATCCGCCACAAAAACGAAACAAATATCACCAGGATGCTTGCAATGTTCCTTGACTAATAGTGATACAAGTATAAATGAACGTTCTAATTTTGGTTATGAAAAGTGCAAAAGTTCACATTTGTGATTAGAAAAATACATAAATTGTACATTTTTCGTTGCATTAGAATTAACCTGTTATTATGTTTACTGCCTTTTAGTCTGAGAACAGGTACAAAATGATTTAGCTCCTGATGCAGTCAAGTCGAAATGCTGGATATGTGGGAGTCCCTACATTGTTGAAAACGAAAATGGGCTTAGATAGAAGATACATAAGTGTCACGGATCGGATGTGACAGGTGCGGCTCTTGTTCTTTACTTGCTGCATTGAGTTGACAATGTACGTAGACTTTCCTCTGCCTCCTACCTATATCGGTGAATGAAATCTCACAACACCTCTGATTATGAAGGCAACAGATGTATATTTCTGCTGATCGATTCCTTACCCAACCTGTTGACAACTACATGCAATGAACTGTTGGAATATACATGCAGTTCACAAACTTTGCTGCAATGTGGTGTCGAACCCTCAAACACCGCCCACAGGTATTTCAATGGGTATACACTCGCTGCCCGTTACAGGCAACTTCAACATCTTGTTGAACCGTTTTCGATATGGAGTCCGTGTCCCCATCCTAGTAACGGTAAGTTGTGGTTCGATTAAACCCCAGCGAAATGAATTGATATGTCGACCATTCCACTCCATCCCACGGGTTAACAGGAGGTGTACGTTTGTAGCTGGTAGCGAGTTATGTGCACGAGGATGAAATATATTTCACATGAACAATAGAAATTCTTACTCAAGCAACCGTCAAATACTCAAACGAACATCTTGAGGCTTGGTGCTCATCAACCGAGTCGAACACGGATATGGACCAAATCTATGGAACAATCAGACCCAACGATATAAATGATGTGAACGAGCTGACTAACAGACGCCGAAACAGATGAACGTTGACAGATTGAATCGATGGCCAAAACATGAGAGCATACACATAGGGGTTTAAAGAAAAAATGTCACTGATGCTGTCAGAAAACAGAAACTACAAAAATCAACCCGTCTAAGAAAAACGGACTTTTCATACTGACGCGATATGCGGTAAGTTTGAATCTATTTAGCGTCTGAGTTGTATGGTTGACAAACTGCGGAATCTTCTTGGCACTTAAATTATGGATCAACCCACGTATGTACAAAGCCTCTGGTAACTTGTCTTCTAGTTTTGTGGACATTCCTTAAATCCTCCGCAACCCAAGCGGTGGACAAACGTCAACGAAACGCATTGTGCTGGTTCCATTCACGTCACCTATGCGCGCGTCGTTTATCACAGAAGCATTGAAAGTTAAAATCGGGACTATGTTGGAGTCAGATAGCTTTCTGATTGCGTGTATCTTATATTGCCGAATAAAATTTCTGCGTAACAGAAAGAGCGAGACAATCAGAACAGACAGTACTGAAAAGCCGTACTGTCAAAGCAGAACAGATAGAAGCATGACAGAGGCGATCATTGTGTTGTACGACCGAGATGGACTGGTCGTACCGCCCTTCTTCCGCAAAATTTTGCTGAATGGTTTCAACAACGATCACACGAGGATGGTCGTGGGAAATGGATGCTGGAATCGAGAGTCCCATCAAAAACCTCACCATGCAAAATCGATTCCCGACCTAGAAACTAGACTCCATGGCCTAAAAACGAAACGCCGTCTCAGAGGATGCATGTTGACTACCGCAAACCATTTCTCGACAAGTACCAAGCTCGGTGGTGAATGAGTTCCATACTAACCAGCCCAGTATTCATGACCAGCATCTTGTTATTGCACGCTACTATCCAAGCTACACGGAGGCGATTCAGTAGCGGAGTTATACCTAGTTTCACGTGATAACGGAACGGTTTTGTGTCATCTGAATGGCTGTAGATGTGAGTAGAACCCCGGACATCCATAATTCAATGGAATGGCGGGAAACGATGCAGACGTCATTGGCGAAGAACCATGAATTAATAATGATCAGAAAAATTGAATTGTCAACTGAAACCAGTTTTCTAAGAACACTGCATGGAATGCAAAACAAAACAATTTCCAACATTCTCTAGGTTTTTCTAAGCGTTATTTGCTGACGTATTTCATACTTTCTGCACAACCTACTACAAAAAATATCGTTAAAAAGTTCCACTTTTGTCGTCTTAACTTAGGTTTCTGTTACAAGATGGAACTCTAAACCGTAAGTGAGTGTAGGCGAAAAAGTAGTAGTTAACGCTGATTTCATTTAACTGCACTAAAACTGGTTTGTGAGTTTTTTACTAGGATCCACTTCCCAAAGCGACGGTTCGGAAGCGGACTACAGAAGTTACATAGACTAGACAACTATTTGAAGATAACCCATGCGGCCGTCGATAACTGTCAAGAGTTGCACCATTACGGAATGTCTGGCATCTATAGGTTGGCGATTGAGAATGGATCAGACAGCAGATAATTTTCGTAGATCCTACGTTGCATTGTCGCGCATATTGAATATTTGCGTTCGATAAACACCCAGAACGTTCGTATCAGGCGGAATTTAGTGGCGAGTGGCTAGAATTCCACTAGACCAAGCCAGCAAATGGTAATCCACATATTGTAATGGGATGTGAGGCTTTGCTATACAAATGGGGGGGGCGAATTCAGAAGGAGCCAACGTAATGATGACGCTGAGATCCACTGTTCCTGGAAGGAAAAATCAGTGAAGATTATGACCACTTTCTTGGACCCCTCGTGCATTTTTTAGTTATCCATAAGCTACATAATACACCAAGAAATGTTTAATCCTATTTTGCATTGAAGATTAGCAGCGAAACTCAAACAATCTAAAATGCAAGAAAACGTTAGCAAAAGGCGTCCAGTCTTATGTGACCAGTTGCACAGACAGTCATGCAGTTCCAAGCTGTGATATCAATCTCTCTCCTTCGATCACACGCCACACAGTGATCACATAATGGCCATTTTTACGACAGACCAAGTTTTCGTTAAGTAAAAAGCCGCATGGGACATTGTATGCCAAACAGGTTTGCTGCGATTTCTGCTCACTAAATCACAGGCAAATAAGGGTTAAAAATATACAGCGCCAAGAAGTGATCTCCTTCGACGCTTTGGGAAGATTGTTATGAAATGATCTTAGATGAATGTACTCATTCACTACTTACCTATTCTTGTACACCATGAAGAAGTGCAATGTAACCACGACTTCTGAGGCAGTTGATGTCTGCAAAATGGCTGAAGCAGGCTGTTCTACAGAATCGTTTTTACCGGACCGTAAGACACTTCACTTATAGTAGTTATTTAGCAACGCCTATGACGTAGTGCCTTGTGTAGTTCGGTGGGAAATTAATCAGTAGATGGCCCGTTCAATGTGGAAAAAATAACAGCCGGTTTTCGATTGATCAGTCCCTTATCTCAGTGAGTCCGAAAAAAGACGTCAACACATTTTATTGCCTTTACCTATGTGTAGAATCAACTAAATACCTAAAAACCTGACCACATGAAATAACGCACACCAAACTCTCGCTACATCGACGGTGAAAAGACAAAAAACTATTAACGTTGGCAACCAGACAGTCAAGGTCACTGCCGGCTTAATGACCTGTTTTGACCAGCAGAGTATCAACCAATCACCACACGTGAGCCCAACAATGACCTTGGTTGTCGATGGCCGTTCACATATTAGGTCGAGGATCTAGTTTCTTTTTGCTTGGACTCATGAAATGAAGGTAGGGCAGGGCAATATCGTTTCATAAACCATATCTAACTGCAAGCCCGGTAAACCAGAAACAGAAAGTGCTATGCTCGTTAACTCAAGGAGATGGTTCCAAGTACAGTTGGAATCTCCTCATCTCAAGTGGCACGCAGTGCGCCAAACAAGTTCATCACAGAATGCCAAAACGCCAGGAAGAAATCGAAGGGAATATGAATACTGGCGGAATATTGGGCCGAAGCATCTTCAATGGACAGGCTTATAGTGCAGTCCCATTGCCTGGGTGGCGTCAGGATGTACAGATCGTGAGACGCAGCAATCATGATTCTGAGCCTAGGACGAGGCTCAATATCAGTCGGAATGGGACGAAATTCTGCACCCCCACTGTGACTGGAGCTGTCAAACAGATAAACAATTCAGTTGTTAGTATATATACTTCGATTGTTTGCTACGACTGAGCTGAATTCTTCCTAACAAGCCGTTAGGATAGGCAGTCAGAGAAGGCCAGGAGGATGAATTTCAAAAGCGCCAGCAGGTAAAAAGAGCATTGGGCAAATGGATTGATTAATATAGGGCGAAGCAAGAAGTCTTTGAAAAAAATAAGCGGTATAAGTGATAACCGGTCGATCTCTAGATTGACATTGAACAAGAAAGCGCAAGTCTCAGCCTTGTAATATCCGACGACTTTCGAAGGACATGTAAGTGTTCAAGGCCTCGACTCCTAGCAGACCCTATTTGAAAGCTTAGTAGCTAGTTAGAACTGTTACAACTTAGTCGTTGTCGGAGGCCCGTTGCTGAAATGCCGACACTCACAACAGAGCTTTCCATTTGCATGGAACAAATCCAAGTGAGCGGTGGATGATGTGGATACTACCTGTTGATCTTATGGTCTTCGCAGACCGAGGAGCGCGCAAACTGAAACACCCAATGAGCGCACGCTAATGGAAGTGGTACTGCGCTAAACCCAAGTACACATCACGGTCCAATGCCTTATCTGTGAATATTTGTTAACCGTTGCGTTCTTGGAAGTTTGGTTGTTTTGCCTGCTACGAAAGACGGATAGTCCACTGGGCAATTACATGGTTTGTAGCATGAAGATTGTCGGACCACACACCCGCTCGACTATCTCGAACGGTCAAGTCCAAAATGGAACGCAGCCTCACGCGGTCCAGTATTGACATGAAGGCGAAAATGTGTTCCATGAATTTACAGACAAGCAGTGCCCGAATATATAAAACAGTAAGAACCGTCGCCAGTAGGCACGTAATGCAAAAAAAATAAATTGAGATCGACAAAAATGCCCAAGGCAAGTCACTGACTGGTCCAACCTGTCTGTTTACTCGATGATTTTAATATGAGAGCAAGGGACCGGTCGTAGAAATTTGCAGAACTGAGACTAAGGAATGAGAAGTATCAGCAAATTTTCTGACTCCAGCGACCATAGACGGTGTATAATAGTAGAAGCTTAAGCACGATCATTTGACCGGTGAAATGCAAACCAAAACAATCGGCAGATGCACAAACAAAGGGAAGAAGACGTTGATGAAAAGCAACGGCATGAACTGTTAAATATTCATAAAACTTCGAGAGAACGGCTTGGGTGGTAAATTTTGTTAGTGATACCCAATCGATCGGTAACTAATGAAGGATGCCTCCAAAATTCTCCAGATTACAAGTAAACTTGAGTCTTGATTGTGAATGGTCAAAACTTCTCTCGCACGGTTTCGCAGTGGATTTGATCTACAGAAAATACCCATGACTCTATAATCACGTCTATACACAGACAACATAGTTGTTGGCAGACAGCACAAACATTCGTGTTACCCACTTGGGAGGATAAAACAAATAACCAGTGCAAGAGTGCAGTTAACGTCCTGGAAGCAAGGCGCATTTACGTGAACGCATTCTGAGGACTGGGACGTATTTTCGGATTATGTACCGAGGTAACCTGTACCAGATTCCACGTCTACTTTGTGCTAACCTAGCAATAGAAACACATTCTCAGAAGAGTGACAGGTCCGCGCATGGGGCAACTAAGACAGTGACAACCGTCTTTGGCTCCGAAATATAGCAGCAGCGTTTCTAAGAATACAAACCGCATTTCGATACTAGAGCATCAATGTTCGCATCTACCCACATGCAACCAACAACGGTGTGGAAGGAGCGGATAATCATTTGAGAGAGTGAATGGCTATCAATTTGGCCGGGAATCGATCCCGAACAGCGGAGTAAACGCCAACAGCAACGACACCATCAAAACGGCCTTCAGCGTGTCTAAACAGGAATGTAGCTAGAGCTATCATTCACCTCAGCTAGCGTTTCCACGAAGCGATTTCGGCGACCACAAAGGCCCTGTCAGGTAACCGATATCTACACAATCTACTCAGTGTGACGGTCAGGACCTTCATACTTCGTGACAACGCTGCTTCTTGGTCAACACGCGGTTTCAACCAACTGCTGGTGGTCTCAGTAAACAATCCGCGGTACAGAAGACGCACAGCTGGCATGCACAATACGTGACTCAACCATCGCAACTTGTGCAACGCGATTAGCTAACCAATTGATCACGTGGCATAAACGGTCCGGAATACACACCAGCGAACGGTCTCGTGTTGCTCACACAATCAGTCCGCTTGATGTGACCTAACTGACGACGACAACCATGGTCAAATACAACAAATCTGTTGACACATTCGTCGCGCACGTTTTCGAACGCAAATATGCATTATGTAACCCTCCCCGAAGTAACAACCGAACGTCTTTTCGATGCCACAGATTGGCAAATTCAACTAGTATCTTTGCTAGCCCCACGGATATCTCGTCCGCAACAGTAAAGGCTGGAGATAGTGCTACCCAAGTTGTAAAATTGCACACAGTCTCAACTGGATTGCCTACAAAAGGAAACGTACGAATCAAAACGCCCCAGTCTTCACCAATCTCCTAGCACTCTGAAGGTGCGAAGCGCATTCCATACAAACCAACCAGATCATTCACCTTGATCAACATGGTCTGCATGTCTTCGGTGGAGAGGCGAAACTAAACAACGTCATCAGCATACTCCATCCCGGTCAACTTAGCGCCAGGAATAGGCTCACCATAAACCTCCCTGGATTCCTTAAGCGCACTTTCCACGACAAAAGAGAATAGGAAGAAGAAAATCGGACACTCATGACGAACGTCACAAGAAGTGATAACCGCCAGAGGCAGTTGCCCATAAA
>QNGE01003870.1:14826-73399 GCA_008508345.1 Paragonimus westermani | reverse complement strand
ATTTCAGAATAAAACATTTTCTGCAGAAAAGGTTGTCGACGTCAACAAATACTACCTCCAACATTCTGCTTCCAGCCATTCTGAAACAACCCTCTTGAGACATACTGTTCATTTTAGAGGTCAGACTTGACTAGGCAGTAACGATAGTCTTTGGTTAAGTAGGTAATTTCAGTTGTAATATAACAGAGGTTGTCAGCGCCTTTCAATTATTTCTAAAAAAAGAAATTCGAATGGAGTTGACAGAACAGCTGGTATGTCTACTCCCAAGATGATTGGGCAGTCAGATAAGTATTCACCACCGAAACTGGTTTAGCCTTCATATATGATTATTCGGCCGTGCTTAGCGTGCATTCAGTGGTTCAGTGGTCAACCATGTAGCCGATTAGTTCTGGCCTCGGCTCTAGCAAGAATACGAACTAGTGACGAGCTCTAAAAAAGGTGGAACTCCTGTCTATTGCTTATTTTTGGAAGGCTGACTGGAAATTCTATGGGAATGTGGAAGCTGCGATCACTTGTGGAGATGATGGATTTGAAAACCAAAGTCCCCTACCACTCATGAGTAACCGAAAACATCCGCAATTTATCTGATTTTACCGAACTGCATTAATACCAAAAGAAATAACATTTAAAAGTTTACTGGGCTTTCTGAATGGAAAAGAATCTCTATTTCACCTATTCCTCTCAATTTGTCAGGTTTTGTGATTTTGCCATGGTTGTGACTGATTCTGAAACCCGCTTTAAACATGCATTTGTTTCAAAAATAAGGAAATTTGCGGTAAAAACCATTCTGAAATGGTGACAGAACCGTTGCCAAGGTTCATGGTGATCCAGGATTAAACCGGACATTTATACCCTGGCCAGCTATGGTAAACTAATGAATATACAAAATTCGTCGAGATTTGAGGGATGAGTTTGCTTTCAGCATGGGTGCTGGCAATGAAACACTGGTAAGTGTCGCTTGCCATGCTGAGATCACGGCCATAAGTGCCACTGGCCGATGACTGTCTTAAAGAGTTGAAGTTGATGGCGAGTTTATATAAGTGATGTTGTTTGCAATTTTCACTACCTGTACACTGCAGAACAATAACCGCACTACTGGAGAGTGCTACATGGGTAATGCTGACCGGCCGTTTGAGTATGAGGCAGGGTATACAACTAAGTGCCCTTCAGATGGTCTACCGAAGACAGACTGCAATGTAGTCAAGAGCTCTGGATTGAGTTACTGATTTTCCCAAACCAACGCGTCAGTTACGTATCATGGCCGCGAATAATTTATGTCACTCTGGCACTGCTTTGATACTTCGCTCTTACAGAGCTTGTTATATTTGAGTAGTCCCTTTTTATCACTTGTCCTAGTCTAGTCGAATCACAGCTTTCTCACATTTGAGCTTTATATAAGCGAACAAATATGATTAGCTACTCGGCAGTAGACTGTGTTAATGATTTCCTCTGGGGCAACCAAAAGAAACCATTACGTTTCGTAGTTCAAACTGAATGATTTCTGGTTTATTTTGTGTTCCCGTGATATTGCACGGATCAGAACTCCGGAGATCTGAGCGACAATAAGTGAGCTAATTTTATTAGGGATCAATACATTTTTAAAGAAGCAACGATATTCATATTGACAGTATGCACTGCGTGGCAGTCGTGATGCATCTGGACCGACTAGACCCTTATTGTTTACCAGAACCTCCATACACGCAATCGAATTGCTGGAATCCGACATACATTGGACAGATTTAATGAACAATTCTCATAAACGAATTGGTTATTATGATTGGTTACTTCTGAATAAACTCAGTTCCGGTCTCAACAGATCACAATTGAACTTTTATTTACCGTATGTTCCTCAGTAAGGAAACTGCTGCAATAAAATCTCATTACAGACAGCTCACTCATTTTATGATGTTTGTCACTTTTGCTCAGCTGTAAATTTTCTTGCTGTCAAATAATCTTAACAATGTAGTTGTGTGTGTGAAACATGTTGTGGGTGGACATACTGTATTTTCATATAGTTTTGCGTCCAAACAGCGATCTCAAATTAGACGTAAATGTGAACTTTAAATTCTAGTGTACTGATCTACAAGCAAAAAAGCGCCTACAGCGTTTGTTCACACTGATTCGGCGCTTGGAACCGAGCTTTTGGATATCATATGGACCTTTAGTCTGCAAACGCGTTTACCGACTGTGACGGTGTTGTATGGATGATAACTAAACATGAGGGCAAGCCGGCATGGATGCCTTAGTTACTGTAGCTTTCAATCAACATATATTTACTTACTGTTGTCAAGCAGAACGCTGAAGAACAGTCCAACTGGTGTGCTCATGGAACACATTCGTTCCGTACCAACCCCTATTTCACGACTGGTAAAACCTTCAAGTATTTATACAAAGTACTTCACGTACGCTGCACACTTACCAAGACCCGAATGTAATTCATGAAAAAGACGGTTACAACCAGACATTTCGACTTAAGATTCAGTCGAAAATAGTTGACATAGGATTTTTATCCGTATAAATATATATATATCCCTTGCAATCATGAAATCTGCGAACAGTAATTTCACATCAACTACTGTGTGTGATGCTACCCAACCACATGAACTAGAATGCCATTCATTGACATTCCTGAATCAGCAAGGACCCGTGTTACTGTTTTCTTGCTACGTATACACCGTAAGAATAGGTCTCAGAGGAATTGCCAAAGGAGACAATTTTCTACCGTAACTTTCCCATTAACGTTCTGGATTTATTTACTGCTTGCCGTGTTAGTTTTCAGTCAAACGATGAACGCAGACCAACATGAGCGGTGTACTTGATAAATATCTACGGATGGACAATCCTTTATCATTTCCTAAGAAGTAACCTAAATCGTATATCATCATGAAAGTTTGAATGATTGTCAAGTTGAACAGTTAAAATGAAACGGAACGTTTTCCTGCTTATAATTTGACCGATGGGCTACCTCTCTGATTAACTCTTTGATTACTGAGTAACTCGCTGTTATTGTCGATAGAGAGGATAAATCAGGTTTGAAAGTCACCAAAGCAACAGTGCTTGCCGGATGCATGAAATACTGGGTTGCATGTATTATTATGTTATCTCCATGTATTGTCACCATTACTGTTACTACGACTTAGAATAATCAGCTTAGTAAGTTTACTAAGCACTCTCACAAAAGTGGTAATTCCTTAGTATTTATTCACAGATGCGTAAGTTCAACATACGAGGACAAGACTTTGTTCAACAAAAACACACTATCTGCTTATGCTCCCTGAAACCAGTCAATTCCATATAAACGTGGATGAAACAAATGCAGGTTCTTCTGTTTATGTGATTTCGATTACAGTACTCTTAAAGAGGACCACCCTAGGTGGTTGAAATGTGGAGTATTATAAATTGCTCGTAACGTAGCGCTATTCTCAACCCATTTGCTAATTATCAGTAACACTTCCTTGCTAGAAAGTTGCTGGTTACTGATGACAAACGGCACAACCCTAGCTGTGTATGACATAGCTCGTACAAAATAGGGGGTCGGACTCTGGCAACTACTCATAAGATATGATATAATGATATAGATCATTAGGGTATCGCAAAGGGATGAATGTGACAAGGAACACAAATCGGTTAAAACCGTTTTTATGTGGTTGTATGCCATTTTATCATAGCTCAGCTGATGAGCAAAGAAGGCTGGATGCTAGGCGGCTGTTGAACTCAAGGAAGAAGACTAAAATGAAAGGGTGAACGCCGTTCACTCAAGAGTTTCTGACGTATCAAACAGCCCTGTAAACATTAAGACGCAACAACAGTTGAGACAATCGGTATTCAACTCTACAAACGCCAACCGTTCCGGCAATAAGTATGCAGTTATCTAAAACCTGTCAGCAGTAGCGTAGAAAAAGTTGATTTACTGCAATCCAGAAGAACAGTGGTTTGCTAATAATATGGCATTAAAGTGGAAGAAATTATTGGGAAGCTAAAAAAGGAAAAAAGACCCTCAAGGTTACACCCAGCAGTTTTAGCAGGTCCGAAAAAGAAAACCAGTTGTACGGACGGCGGAACAGATAACAAGGCATTTAAAAGTGATATGAGAAGGCTTTATTGGACCCATGGAGTGAAGCCAGTATGAATTACTTATGGTTTAAAGGCAGTGGAATATGAGTCAGATAAGTAAGCAGAATTGAACTCTCTGGATATGTCCAAACTGGCGTACATAGGAAGAATACGTCATGATACACAGTTTGAACGCTCTGGTCGACTCTTACGGGGAGGCTAACAATTACTAAAGACGAGGGTTTGAATTAGAAATAACACTCAGACAAAACCGGAAGGTGTGGAGCGTGATAGTCAACAGTTCATTGTATAGACAATTGTCATTGCTCCCATAAAACAAACCCGTAGCCAAAAATCAGGAGGCGTCGATATGGGCAATTTGGAAGCTTAATTATATGGACGGGAAATGTTGGTTTCACAACTGTGGATAACACATCACTATAGGCAATCGATCGACTAGTTGCTTTACCCCGGACCATCTGATGAAGAATTGGGGAGTTGAAAGCCAATGAGTTACTAGAGGAGCATGTGATTCGTAGCAATCCAATTTGTAAACGGCTCTTACTGTATGTAATACAATCCATTTATGATCAGAAAACAGTCCCACAAAAAGTAACAGCGCCCTTCATTTCAAATCGTTTATGGATGAGTAGAGGGTACAACATGTAGGCAGTATATAGCTGTGATTGTTGAGATTAATGATGAAGGTGATGACCCGGATTGGTGAGTCTAGTGTTCCCCGTGTTTCGTATACATTTTAAATATCTGACCACCAAATGATGTTGCTTCAAACAACCGAATAGCAAAGGCTTATGTCTGAGCTTAACTGATCACAGCAAGTATGCCGATCAGTTCGAAGTTGTGAAGTATCATGTGTTCGAAGAGCCATCTCGAGTTCAAGCACGTAACAGTACGGTGTTCGTCGAACGTCACAACTATAGCTGTAGCAGCCCGTTGCGCATTATCTTTGTGAAGTTCACCCATGTGTTTGCTTCCCTGAACCGCTTAACCTAGGAGGTAATGTTTGGTTCGTTTGCTCAACCCACTTTTTTTAATGGACATATGAAACCTGCCACTAATTGTAAAAGATGTTCAGTTTATGTCGGAAAAATCCCGGTTTTCTGATTGGAACGTGATGGCAGTTGAAAGCCCGGCTGTGGCAATAATTCGACAACACTGGCAGGCTCTAACAATGGAGAAACTAAGTTCACATGTTGCGGTTATTCATAAAAGTGGGGGTGCGAGTGCACTAATCAACTTCTGTTTAGTCCATATGTTACTGTAACTTTACCAGAAGTTTTGAAAAGTTGTCGTGGGAGAACTACCAGCAGAATATCAAATCCAAGGTGCTTCTTTATGAGACTATACTGTTCTCCATGTTGTTGCATGGTAATGTAACCTGAACTTTAAGTCAACGAGATTACGACATCAGTGCCGTACTGTGTCATGATGTCTGGCGCACATTCTGAATATTGGGTGGCTTGAACACTGTAGTAGATTGCCGACTGGATCCAGACCGTTCTTGACTCATGTCTAAATTCAGTCTGTTTTGCTATCCGAGACGCATATTTCTGAGAAACGAAGCCCGAAGCCCTCGTTGTTTGGACAGTTAAAAACATGGTCATGAGAATTCACTATCCCTTTGTGTTCTTCAAATAAGTTTTCATGTTGTAATGTTAAATTTTGTCCCTTATGCATGCAGTCGTTTATTGGAACAACTATATCACTACGATGGTGACAGAGCCTCTAAGGGAATTGATGCTCTCAGACTGTGGAGTGAAAGATGCACTAAAAGGGATATACGAACACTACGGGTGATATTGACGTGACCGCACAGCGTTGAGACGGTCGACGCTACAATTACGCTTGTCGCTTCTAAATAGTAAGTTATCTACTTAGCCATATTGTATTATTGAGGATGAGAGGTCAAACATGTTAAGTAAAAGTTAGCCGAACAAATTACCTTTTCGTATTTCGAAAAGGTAGTCCGCATTTGTTTGACTTCAGTCTGTCATTCTAAAGAAAATCAATACCATTCTATACTGATAATTTCTGCATTCCTCCGTTTATCGGTGTAAAGTATCTTGAGACATTTGCTTCCAGTAACGACCAAAGTGAAAGTATATCTCACTATATTACTGCTGATTAGTCGGAGACTCGTTTTGAACATCAGTCACGCTTGATCGCAATAGATCTATCCACATAGATTTTCTGGACAGCCTCTTCCGGAAGGAAGCACTAGACTCGATTCTACTCTTTGGTGTAGCTTGTCAGTAGTGCATGTCCTTAATATGGGTAGTGTTAAAACTTTCGGCACGTTTTCGTGGGACAACCATTTTGAACAATGCTCCATTTACCTCACACTAGGTAAGACCGAATTATCGTATTTGAACACTCGGCCACATTCGCTTGTCATCAGTGATCAGGCTTTATAACCGTTTCTACCGGAAAAGTGTTAACTGTCCCGTTAACTCCAAAAGATAACCGGATATTAAGAATCGGCCAGAATATAAACTATTGTTGGGCTCAATGAAGAGCAAAACTCAAGTCTAGTGCTTCTTTTCGAAAGAGGCCGGCTGACAGATCTATTTGACTGCAAACATGGTGATCATACGTAGGCGCTGCTCAACTTGAAATGACATCATAGTATGTCATTTGTAAAGCACTAGAATCTGCTCCTAATATGAGAAAACATGGCGTGGTCCTAAGTGTCCAATCCGAACGTTCCCATGTTCCTCGTGCGACTGTCTTTGTGCACCGAAATTCCAGCCGTTCGTCGACGCTGTTTTGTTGAGTGGCAACTTACTTAGCCTCTCTTGTTGTCCGTAATCCAACGGTCAGGGCTTCGATCATGTTTTTCGCCGCACTGAGATATTCCACCGACCGTAGATTCGACTTGATCATCCACCCATGTACTGTTAAATTCCACCTCTTACATTCCCGACCTATTTTGTCCCAGTTTAGAAGTTATGCTGGAGATGTTATCTTTTCTGTTTCTCCAAGAATTGAAAGGCATATTCAGTTAAACACACCGTACATCTGAAGGGCATCTATCAGATAGACCACCAAACAATTACTCACACCCCTTTCAGTCTACTTCCTTCGAATCTGTAGTGGGCATGGACGTATAACTGAAGTCGCAAATGTAAGGTTACAAATCGTCTGTGAAAACGCATGCTTTCAGTTATTCCCAGTCTAGACCACTGATACCGGCCAATCCGGTAAAGGATGTGAATACCACATGTGTTTTTCACATGAACAGTTCTAACAGTTTTGTAAGCTCATGAAAAACTTCGTTGAATCTACTTTTCTTCATTCAATTTGAGTAAAACCGTGGTTAATAAGTTATGTTCAACATCAAAATAATCAACAGCTTCGGCTGATAGCCTCAGCCATTCTGAAAAAAACCTTTCCATGCAATTTGTAGGAATAATAGTACCCTTTGTTTTTTGCCTTTGAAATTTCTATACTCTTTTCAGGAGTTGGTCGTCCACGGGATTTCGCCATTTTTGGAGGGTAGGTATATTGACAACCAAGACGATCTCCAAATCAATAGAGGTTCCACACGATGTTTACCACCTATCTGGGATGATAACACATCGGATGTTGACCATAGCTAACCAAGCAGCGCTGTGTAAGCTAGGGTGGTTGCCGTGATGTCGGCGGTGTGATACATGGTATAAAAGTACGCGTGTGCATACTCTATCCAGCTTCGTTCGTCTATCGTACATAAACTCGACGGTTTAGATGAGGATGACAGCAAACAGACTGTTGACACAACACAACAGATTTCCTCCTTAAGTACTGATAGTAGGAGATGGACAAATCAATAGGGTGCATCTGAGTGTACGCAAGGGTATGGTTCCACTTGTTTCTGATACCAAACCTAATTAATGTTAATAGCACCCGTCACACACTGAGTTAGTCGTCTCTACTCGAATACAGAATCGGTAGATCCGTACGAAAACATGATTTTTATAGTTTATTTCTGTCCGTAATAATAAGCAGCGTCTTAATATGGAATCACGAATGAAAGTTTCGAGTACGATACATACTTTGATTAAAAACACCACATTAACATTTTTGCAGCTCACTCCTCCGAACTTGCAGAAGTGAATGTGCCAAAAACCCTTCAATATGGTCGAATATGCAATGCTAAGAAGGACGAACGTTGTTGACTTTCTTCAATGTTTCCATAGTCAGCCCTGGTCGCTTTGTGTATACTGACAAACCATCTTCTACAATTCATTCCCCCAAAAACACATAAGGCAGAATGTTAAAAAGGTGTTTCTCCTTCCTCCGAAAAATATATAAATTTGTGAAAACAGTGGAACACTAATCATTTTTCCAACCCAAACAGCCTATATAATCAGGGCGACAGTCCTTCATTAAACAACGTTCGAAATTCCCGTTTCGAGTGGTTCCTATGTTTTAAACAAACGCAAATCATGTTAGTAATTTTATATATAAGCAGCCGTTTATTCTTTCATTATCGGTCCACAATCAATCAGTTTGTCTGCAAATGCAATTACGGATCGATTACCGCCTAAGCCGACTTTGCTTTATTAAGGCAATTGGACAATCGTTTATGCACTGTGAACAGAACCTGTGCCTTAAATCAGGAAAATCCTAATTGCTGGCAACCGACCATAACGAACGCATGGAGTAAGTGAAACTGCTCTAGTTTCAGATCAGTTATGACGCATCTAGCAGTGGTTGACTTTCGCCGTCGACAATTGTTTAAAACAATGCAAAAACATAGGAATGTTATTCGTTCTGATCGAACAGAGTGATAGAATTGAGAGCTTTCCGCAAAATATTTCTTGTAACCGTTGCGCTGTATCTTATCATTTATGCTTGTGTTGCGGCCTACGGATTGGGTATGCATTAGGATGGATAATGAATATAAACGAACTAACACTCGTACCACTATAATTTTTCTTGGTGGAATGAACACTAACACAACATGGCACTGATAAACACACGCTTTAGAAATTATTGTCTGACATTAATTAAGGAAATCAGAGAAGCTTCTCCTCTCTGATTATGCTGTGTACCGAAATTGTCAACAAACCCATATTAAGGTCGTATTACCGCAGGCTCCTGACGTTTCAGAGAACTTCACCGAGTTAGGGTAATCTATCACCTTCAGCTACTTCCAACCTGGTCATTCCAGGTTTTCTTGAGACTTAACAAATACCACTCTGTCTACGGCAGACCAGCTGCTTGACAGTTAACCAAAAACATATTAGTTGAGTAAAACTCAAAACAGCACAATAAATTTCCCATTGCAAGCAGAGCTCAGATTCACGTGAGCAACCACTTGTCTCGTATTAAGTAGGATACGTTGGGTTATTGCCGTTCATTCGAACAGAAGCACTTCATTCTATAAACGTTCTATACGATGAACCAACTAAGTACAGTATTGTCAAATTTGCAGACTTCAACTCCGCTCAGGTTCACGAGTACTTAACGAAAGCTTGTTAGTTGAAATGATAACAATACTTCATGCAGTTTTACTTAGGTGAATATTCCCAGCAGCAAAGCGCCACTTCAGATACGCTCTCTTTTCGTTGATCGGTCTGAATCTAAACAGCAGTGACGTATTGAACTGAGGCTCTCAGTTGATGACTTACCTATCTGTTTACGATTGTTTTTCTAGTCCTATCAGCGAGCCAAAGATACCCAAATAAAGACACTCATCATCGTAGCTGTGGACTGATTCCTGAAGTGTAACTACTGGTCCAAAATAAGTCTTATTATCAATTATCTGTGTGCGGTTCGACCTTATCTAGAAAATTATGTTCTACCGTGTGCTCTGACTATTGCCACGGTCTCCCTACACGCGCTAGGTGATTCGAAATCCAGTGGACAGCAATAGGTCCCTTCGAAAATCTGACTGCGTTCACTACTGACTGATCTGTGCTGCACGGCCACAATATGCCTACTGACTGGAACCTTGTGAACTGCATATAGTGTGGTTAGTTTGGTTCGTGTTTCCTGAATGGAACCTCATTTGTTACTGACCTAATCCCTCTAGATCCTAACTGGACAGATCCATACCCTCATAATTACCCACGAAATTACTTGTTCCCACGCTCACCTCGCTTGACGACATCACAACATGATATTTGGTGGATCAGACCAGATTTTATTCACATAGATATACACCAGTGGGCCTATAACGAAATCTATCTGTTGTGGTAATTCGAACAAAAGCGTTATAGAGTAATTAGATGACTATATTTGTGAATCAGCCGTCTGTAAAGGGAAAAATAGAGAAGCTGTACTAAGCACCAATCCTCAGTATTTTTCATGCTGAGTTGCTCTTTTAATCTTTCACTCTTCTTCAATCACAACTCACCAGTTTTGGGTGTCAGTAACCAACGTACCATATAGAATATACCCGTTAATTAATTGCCTCACGTAATCACTATCTCGTTTGAATCACATGATGAGAACAAATCAGTGTGTGTTCGAGATCAAGTTACGATCCGAAGAATTTCCTCATGTTTTAATGTTGATCGTCGATGACTGGAGGACACGGTATTGAACTGGATGTTTTGAGAAAGTACGGTCCATGGTGATTACTCAAAGTCGGATAATATTTTTGAGTAATATCGTTGTCTTTTTGCTTATCAGTGAGCTGAATTAGGTTAGATTTAAAAAACCACTTCAGTACCTAACCGTTATTGAAGTTACTCGTGTGACTGAAACGAATCAATGTCCTGATCCAATCGACGCAAACTGCTTACCTTCTGAAGATTGAGAAATAAAAACCAAAGAAGTTATAACACGAAGAAATCCACACGCATGTGAAAGATACCTCGTAGCAAAATGAGTTTGGCGTGACAATCTGCCCGAGATGAGTATCATTGAACAGCAACAGCAGCAATCCATCGGGTCCGATAGGAAACATTTATTTACTAGCACCCATAAACCAGCCATCTTTGATTGTAACCGAACACTTGCTCTCGCATAATTTTAAATTCCTTTGGTGACAGTATGATTTTAGAACCACAGAATTAGTCCAATTTTGTATGGCTATAAAATTGCCAAAATACTACCAGCTACGCTTTAATCAGTGTGCACTGTAAAGTGGGTTTAATAATAGAATTTAATTGTAGAAAAACTTAATGGAGTACTAGTGTTTTTAACAAATTCGACAAAATAATCAGCAGAAAGTTTTCATCGCATTTTTAGCAAACAGCTTTTGGGCATACACCATGTCTGTCGTTTAAACATCTGCCAATAATCAGCCTCCTCCAAAAGTTATTCTACTGAAAACCAGTGGAATACTGTATATTGCTCATTTTGTACAGTCCATCAATATATATCGCCACCTTTCGAATAACCAATGAATCGCTAGATATCGCAGAATAAACTCAGGCTTTCCTATTGGCTGTGTCTCTAAAGCACCAGTTGAGCCTACTGTAAGCACCACCGAACAAACTGGAGCAACTTTCACAATAGTAATGCTTCATTCACTAATAAAATGATCAAGTTAGACCTTATCTATGTTCAACACAAGCTATTATCTGAGATATGTTGTTGGGTAGACACGAAAAATGTTCTTATACGCTAGACAGAATGTTTCGATTTTTTCTTGAATCAGCGCGCCAAGCTGTTTATGCAACTACTCCCACCTACTCTATCGGTTTGATTGTCACGTCAACGTTTATCTAAGCAATAACCAATAAACCCGTATTCAGTACAGTGTAAGTGTTATCGTCAATCAAGCTGGAATTTTCTCTCGCAGAATCCAATTTCGCAAATCGTCTTATCATTGCACTAACATGGTTTACTAATTGAGAATTTCCTAAGGTAACCGAAGCCTTCTTACGACTATACTAAGTGGTCAGTGAGCGTAGGAACTTCACGCATTGCCCGTGTTTCCCTCAACGACCTTGAAATTATCAACCACATCAGAATTACACTTCTATTTAATTAGAGTGATGATCACAATTTAGCCGAAATGCTTAGTCACGTTCATGAGAGTAGACTGTGTATGAACTAAAATATAGCCCCAAAGTTCACCACAGGCAGACGTTAGTCTAGAATGCACACAGGTCAGAGAGTTTGTGTGGTCAACGTCGTTGATAGATATCAGCGTTGATGATCGTTTGAAAATAAGTCATGATTACGTCTACAATTTACCCAACACTTATGTTTCTGATAAATCTGTTCAACCATACATATGCTGAAAACCCACCTCAACTGGTGCAGCATGTTGCTGGTACCGAGTACCGCACAGCACTTTTTGTGGGAAACGTGCATCTGTTACATTGGTCTGGGGATGATCATCAAAAGATAAGATCGCCTCAAAACTGACTGATTGGTGATTGCACTTAGTTCGTGTTAGTCGTCTCAAATGTCAATTAACCAACAACCGAACACCAATGCGTTATGAAGATATTGGTTGAAAGTCTGTCCTAACCGACAATGCAGATGTTTGGAACTGATAACACGTCAGCTGATTGACTATATACAAAACTGATGCAGAGATGATTCCAACTCAGCCTATCGTCTTCTTAGAATGACCATTTACAATACAACGGGATGTATACACAAAATATACTAAACTCACTAGTTTCAAAGAGTAGAGCAGACACGATTACATCCTGCAACAACTAGTCCAATATTAAATGAATCGGTGGCTAACATGTAAGTGAGCGAAGATATATGTATATATATATATATCATCATCATCATCAAAACAGCCATGAGCCTGACCAAAAGTTACTGTGGCTCGGGCCACCGCTCATGTACATATATACACCGAGGGTAGAAAAGCAGCCCATTATAGAATAGTGACGTTAGTGTGCGCAGGTGCGTAACACACTGAGGCAACTTCTCGTCTATGTCTGATTAGGAAGGCAGACTACCGTATTTAGTATCACTCAGTATGTATAAGCTCTCTATCTTTAATCTGTACAATTTGTAAAATATCCGCATCAAATTTAATACGAATGAAATATGGACGTCGTGTTTAACATGTTACTGACAAATGGGTTGAGAATAACACAACGTTATGAGCAAGTTGTAGTATTCTAGGTTTCAACCACCCCGGGTTGTGATTTCGGTTACAATACTTCTGAAGAAGAGCACCCGATATGATTGACATGTAGAGTATTACAACTTGTTTGTAACTTTGTTTTTCTCAATCCATTCGTCAATATCTAACATATTATCCATGATTTACATTGTTTTACTAGAGAAATGTGTTCAACACCATGTAACCTCATCGACAGAACAGCGATCAAGTTATTCACCAATAGCACCTCGGTTGGCTAGATTCAGACTAATTTGCGGACAAAACTTGTTACACTCAGATGTTGAAATTTGCACGGAATCGTTGATCGGATAAAGCGCATGAGGATTTCCTTTCATAACTGCAGTTCAAAGCAGTCTAGCCTTAACAACTATTGTATTCATTTAAGAGTGAAAACCTTCTATGGCAAAACAGATGGATAACTGATAAGACGAACAACAGGTTTGTTGGTTATCGACAACACAGAAATAAGATAAACTGTAACCTTGTAGTGGTTGGAAACCGAATAGATCGTGTTGTTCACTCGTACCATTTACTTTTCAGACAGAAAACCCCCAAGTTCATAACTGATACAGTAGTTGAGCACTACTGAAAAAGAGCAGATCAGAAAACCACTGTTTCTTTAACGCACTTTTCAGGAGTATTACAGTAAATTGTTGCTGAAAGGTATTGAGCGCAAATATCACGAAGCACACAGTGGTGAGCATTCAATAAGTCGACGACTTAGATCCCAGGTTGAACCAGTGCGGGATCGTTGTAATTTGCGTGTCCTGTCATTAGTTAACTCGTAATCCCGGACAGTATTTACATAACTCAGAAACAAGTCTTCAGTGAAGCATAATGATGTGGACACCTTTCAGTTTAACTATCGAAATTAACGCAAGTTAGCAAACATATAAACCGGGCGGAAGCATCATGAAATATTCAGGAAAGATGGTGGGATTAGTTGAGGCACTTGAATGATAACTATGTTCATTATTAAACATTTGTCAAACAGTATCCGATAACCCACCTTTGGTTGGAATTCAGGTGGTTTGGGAGCAAAGAGAAAGATGGCAGATTTTACAAGACTCTATGCCCACACAAGTATGACTTAAGCGTGATGGGAATGGATAGTATTATTCAACATAGACCTGAACGGATAGACTTACAGTGGATTTCACAAACTCTGCAGGGGATTAAGTACTACCCGTGAGACTTCACTTGACGATTTGAGCAGATCAAGACGGAACAAACCATGAAAACAAGAACTGTCTTAAATTTCATTCGAGAGGCAACAACAAACCCTATAACTCGTTACTTCCTAGTTTTGTGAACGTCATTCAACTGTCACAGACAGGTGGCAGAAGATGTATAACAAAACTGAGAAAATCTGATCAAGTTATCTTCATGGTGTCCTACCAAAGTCGGACATATCTTTCCCGTACCATGCTTTCCCACTGATAAACGGATGAGAGGCAGCATGGTTGATAAGCTAAGATTTAAGTATTTTCCTTAACTGTCATCTACACGGCTGGTTCATCTTAGAATGTACAGCTCTTACCACGAGTTCTTAAAGATATGAAGTCTAAATAAGCTATTTTCAAGTAAGATGTAGTTCATTATAGGGGAATGGCAAATCCTGTTAACCTAGCCCCCGTGTGTTATGTTGGTGACAATGCTCTTGGACCTATGCGTTTCCCATGAGATCGTACAGTAGCATTTGCTCCACCGATCCATGTGCCAAGCTTCACGAACTCGTTAAGTTGTTTCACCAGCCTTGGAAATGGTATGCCATTTTCATCAGGCTTTTACAATTACGTAGGAATAGGTGTGGCTTATACACAAAATAACGAGTTAAACAGATTATCAGCTGGTTATAATTTCATATATAACGCGCACTTATGTCCACGAAATTGTGAAAGCCTAATGAGAAGTGCCGAAAAACACTGTTCTCACAACTGACTTCTTATGAAGTGTCCAAATGTCTAATCGTCTATTAGTCTAGCCAAGTCAACAAGTTGCTCTGTACATCTTGTCCAGTGAATAGTCAGCATTTACACGATCACATCTTTAGTGGACAGGATTGTTAACAAACTATACGTTTCAACGTACAGCCCGCTTGTTCAAAAACGTTTTGGTAATACTACTAATAGAGCGCGTCAGATGAAAGATGACAGATGAATCGCACGCACGGGTACGCACGTGTATGTATGCGGACTGAAAATGGGACCAAGCTGAGGGTGTAGATGCAAATCCACAAAGGTCGAAATGAAGAGGATGAACGAAGTCACACACAATTTCGGAGGCAAATGGAGTTTATGGTTTTAGTTATAACAACACAAAGGAATCTACGGAATTGTGGAGCGAACTACCATAGCTGTTCAACCGGAGCTTCAGAGGGATGAGGAAGTTTAAAATCCTTTCTTTAGACGACTGGGACAATTGACCGTAAATCAACAAAGCCAAAAGGAACGTAAGTATACAATAACAAAATAGGCCGAAAATGACTTTACAAGCGAACGATACAAATTAGTTGTCTCACTTTTGTAAAAGTATATTTTGCCTAAAAGGACCGTGGCGAGTTGCTGCTCAAATTTGCACCCAAATACTTATCGGAATGGGACAAGAGAAAATTTGTTTTCAGAATGTACCTCGGGGCAAGTAACAAAAAGCTGTCAGTAGTTTGTTACTTTACAACGCTTCTCTGAGTTGATGCGGAAGAATTTTTTTCCAGGTGGCGATCGAGTTACTGCGTCATAGTGTTGAAACAAGGTGACACCGTGACACCAAATTGCTCTTATTTATAGACCCTTCATGTGTAGGCGCCTGTTGAAAAATTCGAATCAGCATCTTCCGAGAACAATCTTTTCCATTACTTTGCGTGCCTGGAGGGTTATTGTCGGTGCTGGATGCACCAGCACTCACCACTCATCTACCTTTTTCCCAAATAAGCTTCATTAAAGCAGACAAGTTAGCTGCAACCTGGTTCGATGAGCAGGTAACTGATATACCGAACGAATTGTAGTATCAACCAGCCTGAAGCAAACGCTTACCCAGTGGCCGACTGACTGTACAAGATTGAGTGATATGCGGGAGAGTCGTGAAACGGGAAAGTTCAAACGCATACACACAAGCCACTTCCATCCCATTCACACTGAACAATCAACTCCACCGTATGAATTCAGGATCACATGACCAGCAGTTCAGCGAAATTAAGTTTCTTGATTTGTTTCTGTCACTGTCGTGGCTACACGCGCCAGGTGAGAATCGACATTCCGATCACCGTTTGCTTCGTAGCCAGACTGCATACACGCACTATTTGCTTGCGAGTTGATAAATCCTGATCATCATTAAAAACGAATGAACAAGATTTTGTGGAAGGTGCAGCTAAATAATTATTTTGCGGGTAACTGTAGTTTTCCCACTCTGAAAGCTCAGGAATAGTTTATCCTATTGGGTTTGACTCGGAACGTTCGACTCCGTGTAAGACCATCTGGAGTTCTGCAGGTGGTTAAAGGTGATAAAAAGAACCACGTCCGCATAACTTACTTATGACACCCTCCAAACGTTTGTTCGTAAATCGAACTGATTACACTCTGTAACACTCATTGAACCCCGATATCATTCCTTTCCAGAGGCTTTGAGGATAATTAATCAACTCCGTTCACGTATCACCGGCTTTTTATCACTGCACAGCTTTCAACCCGGTTTATGTTTTTCTGAATATTTCTCAGCACTTTATGTTAACTCCCTTTAATCCAAATGATTCTGAATGACTGGTATGGTCGCCTGATAACATTGGAGCTTCCAGGAGGTTCGGGGTAATTAACATTGATCCTCCTAAGATATACACATCATAGACTGCAAGCTCACAACGTTATGCGAAAAGCTAGTCCATTTGTTCGGCATACCTAATTGCTGGATTTCAGAAAAACCAGTATTTTTCGGGACGCTTTGTATACGTCCGTTCTATTTAATGCTGGACTTAGTATTGGTATGTTTGCCGAGCTTGGCATTTAGGTTGCAAACGTTTTATCACGAAGAGAGATGATATCATCAGTGCGTTAGTGTTTCAACGTCCAGTTTCTGGCATGGAGTTTGGTGAATTTCGACGGGTACCAGTCGATAAATAGCAGAATGAGTTGGACCTTCCGAAATGAATTCGGATTGGTTGTTTTCTGTTGCTTTTGACACTCGATCGGCCTGCCATAGATTGATATTCTTCCACTGGAAGTTTCACGCGATTTCCGAATAATCATCTCTTGCAGTCCTTGAATATTCCCGTAGGGACCAATAAACTGTCTTCAACATACGTTTGTCCATCACGACCAATCCAAAAAATCTCTCCATTCAATCGGAACTCAAACTGCTAGTTATAGCTTAGCATTTTGAAATGCTAGTGGTTCACGGTTAGTGATTGGGAACCATATGTCACTCAACCATCAGGAATGTCGAAGCGATAATGTCTGTTCTGATCGCGAAAGGTCGACTAACACTGAACAAGTGGCGCATCTCACAAGCTCATCTTCAGATAACAGCCCCTTCACGTTCATGGGCCAACATCATTCTCACGGGACGGCCTCCTAGAATCATAAGCAATAATTCGTGCCTGAACTAACTGCAACCACTTGAAAACCGTCGTGCACTTGAGGTTCTCACGACATTCGGCTAAACTACCGTCACCGACTGAGATGCTGTTTGACAATCATGCTTCTGAATGCACACGAATGAATATCATTCCCGTTCAAGAAACAAATCTACCTTTGACAACATTCTCCCAAGCTCCGCCATTGCTGCATAGTGTTCTACTGTAAAATCATTCGTAAGAAAAGATGCCTGCACGAGTGAATTTACAAGTCTCACATTGAAACATAGTTCAACATTATATTTGATAAGACTGGTTTGCGAGCATGAAGTATTTATTTCTGTAGGCTAAGACCGATGCTGTGGTGCGTCAGTCTCCTCAATACTCTTTGTGGGCGAGCGTCCATAGGGGCTATCCTTCTGTCGAATCCTGATGCAGAATGGTTCGTCAGTTCATGCCCGATCGCAGGATTGAGACCTCAGCTTTGTACTGAAAAGCGCGTGAAAACAGGTGGTCGACTTTAAGAGAGGTTGAGAGAATCATCGATTCCAGCAATTAACATACACGGTGAAAGGGAATTTGTTTGGTTGTCATGTCAAAATGAAACTGACCCCACAAAGTTTGAGTGAGGTTCGGTCTCTAGTGAGCAAGTTGAATTTATCACCAAAAATATAACGTCTGGACTCCCTTGCATCATTGTGAATATGACGATTACTTATGTTTCAGTGCGAAAAACTGGACTGAATTTGATCAGAAAAGTCGATGGTCTCAGTCAAGTGGCTTGAAATCATTTATTATGGAGTGGTTCCTACTGTCTCCACATTGCCAAAGGCAGCAGAACTGGGAGGAGAGTACTAGCTGCTATAAAACCTTGCTGCGGACAAATCTTCCAAATAACGGGTGGTGTACATGTGATTGTCTTGTCAAAGAATTACAAGAAATTAGGTTTTGTAACAGTAATCTCTATAATTTACAACCGAGCAATTTATCGATTCAGTACAAGAACGAACATTGAACTACAATCTGGATGAGCTCGGTCATTTTCCAAATTGACATATATATGAACCATCACAACAAAAGATCTTTGACACCAGACCAGATTGTTGAATCAAGACAAATATTACACTGCTGATAATAAACACAATGGAAATGTCAAAAAATGACAAGCGTATTACATTCTGCCCTGAGGCGTAGAAAAGAACGACCTGGTGGCCAATTCGATTGATTAGTGGATGAGAAGTAGGCGCCCTCTCAAGCGTTGAGTTGTTCAGATCCATAAGTTGACAGGGGAATAGAGGAGAAAGTGTGGATGAGCAAATATTGCGGTATTTGTTTTCACCCTCCGTGTTAAGTAACCATACAGTTACTAATTCGACACGTTAAGTTGTACTCATCGTTCAGTACTTTCGAGTGCATTTTGTTTCATTTCAATTCGGTGAATGGTGTGAACGGGTCTCTTCCGAATGCTTGACATGCAATGTTTGGACCTGCATAGTGCTCTCTCTATTCAGTTTGCAAACATTTCTTCACTGATTCAAATTATCATCATAGTTGCAACGAAGAATTTTCCCACCGCGGTGACCGAATCTTTACAGACCGAACGACTAGCTAGCAAGCTATCCAAGCAGCAACAAAATGTGTTTGCAGCTTTTTTATACACACAGACCGTTCCCAGTAGCCTCTCTCGTTGGAATTTCCGAAAATCTTTGAAGTGCCTTTTCAACAGTTGTCGCATTGTACTCCGTAATTCCGTAGAATCTTCCGTGTTGCGACAACTAGAACCATAAACTCCATTTGCCTCCGAAATTGTGTGTGACTTCGTTCATCCTCTTCATTTCGACCTTTGTGGATTTGCATCTACACCCTCAGCTTGGTCCCATTTTCAGTCCGCATACATACACGTGCGTACCCGTGCGTGCGATTCATCTGTCATCTTTCATCTGACGCGCTCTATTAGTAGTATTACCAAAACGTTTTTGAACAAGCGGGCTGTACGTTGAAACGTATAGTTTGTTAACAATCCTGTCCACTAAAGATGTGATCGTGTAAATGCTGACTATTCACTGGACAAGATGTACAGAGCAACTTGTTGACTTGGCTAGACTAATAGACGATTAGACATTTGGACACTTCATAAGAAGTCAGTTGTGAGAACAGTGTTTTTCGGCACTTCTCATTAGGCTTTCACAATTTCGTGGACATAAGTGCGCGTTATATATGAAATTATAACCAGCTGATAATCTGTTTAACTCGTTATTTTGTGTATAAGCCACACCTATTCCTACGTAATTGTAAAAGCCTGATGAAAATGGCATACCATTTCCAGCTTCTGCATTCTCACAGACTATTCCTAGAGGCTTCTTTCGTTGGAAGGTTTGAAAACCCATCCACACCACACGTCGTCTGCAAACTGTGTGTTTCACAACTCACGGTCGAACGCTTCGTTAGTTGCTTGTTGTCTAAGCCGCCTTACACTGAAGGAATCGAGGAAGATCTACACCCAATTCGGATAGTCCCGATATGGTAGGTAGTGTTTCAAGACGTTCACTCTAGGCCTTTGCTGGAATACGCTGAAGAACTGGGCTCCGCGTACCCCAAAATGAAACGAAAACAACTGAAACGTACCTGTCGAGCTCCAGTGTAGCCAACATGTCACATTCTGCATTGGATAATAATCCCAGTTCACTCTGACTTCTTGTTACCCATTCAAGTGCGAAAGTCTGTTTGAAGGTCGCGGCCATACTTCATCTCCTTGGAAATCCCACAAACAAATGTCTTTCTTTCGAAAACATCGAATTCTGATCAGCATATTGTTTTGTCTAAGACTTTCATTTATCATCAAATGGTGTTGCTCTTCCTTATCATGGTAATTCTGTAGAATCGTTGACTTCCCATTACACAGAAGGGTATGCCGGCAGATATGCATGTACCAGGTGGGTTGGAAATGCTCAGCAACCTCATCGCTTCTAGTTCAAAACCAGAATCTTATTAAATGCTGTCACATCTGTTTGTCATTAAAACTGGCGCTTGAATGCTATAACAGAAAACGGAACTGGCAAACTTGCTCTTCAAATCACAGCTGTTTATCATTCGAGGAATCAGTAACATTTTAACATCGCTGTAAGTGTGGCCAAATATGCGCAATGTATTGACGAAACGTGATTCAGTTTCTTGGGACAGTCAATTTGTCGCTCATCAACGTTTTTATCGCAACGGTAAACAAGGCGAAGTTTATTATTTTGTATTGAAAACGGATTAGGGGAATTGTGTACACAAAACAACGACTGTGTTCGCTAGTCTCGTAGTAAACAAAACGTTTGCAATGAATTTGTTTGTGTGTACAGCTCGATATTCGGGAATTCTGACAGTGGAAATTACGTCCACGATAAACATCCTCTTATCCGACTCCAGTTAGTTTAAACATTTTGTTCACACTTACCGGGTGAATTGTTTTCTCAAGCTGACATAATTCGATAATTGGAAATTCACGTAGCAATCATGAGAACCAAAGTTTCAGCAAACAGACTGTTTTCAATACATTCTCCTTTTTGGCTGGTACAGTTACACAAAATTAGGGAACGATTTAGAATGTTATTGTCTAACAAAATAATGATTGGATAGATAGTCAACAGTGCCTCATTGTGGTTAGGACTACAAACAAAGTCGATCTTAGATAGTCAGTGCTAATCTGCCTCGGATAGTGAGACGGGGACAAATTTTATCACAAGTTAGACGGCCGTGTTTGATCAAGAAAGCCCTTAGGATTGGACAAATTATTTATGCAAACATTAATTCGGGTAATGTTGTCGGGTTACAACTGCCTCAGCTATCGACAGGCTAAATGCCACATCCGTGGCAACAGTATGCCGAAATTTGTTCAAAATATATCCAAGCATCCATACTCGGAAAATTTTGCAAACGCTACACTGTGGACGACCACATCTCTTACTGAGCACCGTGAGCACACTGTAGGCCTAAAAATGGCTGTCCTTTCGGATGTTATCTGGAGCCACCCTAGGCCAATTCCCATGGATGTCCTATTTGTAGAGTATCCGCTGGCCAATGTTTGACGACAGAGTCGATGACTTTTTCCGCCTAAGGCAAGGACACAAAAAAGCGAACCCTTCTATGAAAGCTATTGAAACACTCTAACTTGACGCCCTGAAAATTCTTCCTCTACTTTGCTCGTTGAAGACTCACTTGTTTATCCGCGGTAAGAGCTCGATTTCACCACTGTTCCTATGGACAACTGGACAAGTTCAGACATGCAGTAATTACCTCAGTGATCGCTGATGCCATTGTTGACCCGTACTGATCATGGTCTTCGAATGCCAAAATTGTCTTTGATGTTTAGGGAGTTGTGGCATCCGCGCCTACCGTTGTCCGCGCGTCACCTGACTACCTGTGCACGCGTGTGTCCCTCTCTCTCACACACCCCGCCCCGAACGAACCAATTCTGTTACCCATACAATCGATTGGGTTACTGCTTGTCTTATCTGTCTCATGATTATTATGATGTCATTCGCTCGTGTTCGATAAAGCTACGCGCTATTGCCGTCACGTGTTCTCTGGGCCGACTACGTGTCAGGGCTTGCAGTTTAACGTGGTTCTAAGTTGTAACAGAGGTCCAAACAAATCTGGGCTCGAACTCACAGTTTCAGTTTCTACTGACACTTTTCACAGTTCCATAAATTTGCTTCCCGAAACATTGTACAGATCGGATGGAAACTTTCGAACAAAAACTACGTTAAACGTGGATACACTCTAGCACAACGAACTCGTCATTGTGACGAATTTGTGAAAACTTGTCCTCCGTACCTTGACGTGAATCAGTCGCAAGTATTTACTTTTGAATGTACATATCAACTACCTTCTAGTTCATCTCAGGTCTGAGCCGGCTAAGCGATTTCAACGTCCCTCGACCATACTTTTTTCAAGCCTACATCTAAACGGCAAGCGGTAATTTTCCGACAGCGATGGTTACCAATATTGAAAACAATGTCGAAGAGCATCCGTGTGCTCATTTTGTTCAGTAAAATGACTGATCGATTCAGATATCAAGGTAGCTATAACAGTTCATTTCGGAAGTGATTCTTGGGTCTTTGAACCATTTTACAGAAACTACAAAATCTTCTTGACTGCGCAGCCAACCTAAGAGACAAATCAGTTTTACACATTCGCTGTGTTTTCATAACCACAAATCTATGACCTGATAGAAATCCAGGTGTAGAGAACAGAGCAATTCTGTTTGTTCATTAGAATAACTTGAAAAACAGTCTTGAGGAAAATACTAGTCGTCACTTAAAGGCTTTCTCAAAAGAACACCTAGGGGGAAGTCTGTTTCCACTTCCATTGACAACTTCTATGCATCACACAGGCATTCTTCCATGAATAAAGCTGGATAGCACAACATATCATGATATACTACTATTATGTCATTGTCATATCGCCCTACAGCAACTATCGACTCTTCCACAGAGCTCTCTCTTCTAGCATCTTTGTGCACTGGGCGAGAAAGTGCAATGTACAAGTTTTGTCTGGGTCTAGATCGTGACTACACGTCGGCCAGTCCAAAGCCTGCAATTCCCGTGGCAGGCATATCATGTTTCGGTACATTTGCATGTACATTTTATGGCAGCAAGATGACGGGGAACTGCGTAACAAGCTGACTTGAGATGCAGAATTCAGTTCGCAATTCACTATGGTCGATTTATCCAAGTCATGAACTGTAATTGCACCATGAACTTTTCTTGAAAGCCATGTTTCTAGGCAGGATGCATACATCTGCCGAAATCACGTCAGTAGTGTCTCCAGATGACGGGTCAACCCAGATGAACTTTTAATTACTGCTTTTTTTAAGTGCTGTAGAGGCGCTTGCCGGGTAATTTTGTCATCAATAAACACGCTGTATTAGGCCTCGGTTGGTGGATAACGCTCCCGTTTCTCTAAAATGAACGTAACCGTTGTGCCTTGTAAATGGCAATTACCTGCAAGTAATGACTTCTCACGAAATCGCAGAGAACACTGTCGGACTGTAGTTGGGTCAGACTGATTTTCTGAAAGTCAAGTCTACTCTCCTGAAAAAATATTTAACTTTGCATCTTTTTTCTTTGTTAACGCTGAACTCGTCCCGTTTGAGCCTCTGTATTTACTGTCAACGAAGGTGACCTCCCAATTTACCGGAACACAGCCAAGCTGTCAGTGTATGTGCCTCCCCTGATGGCACACGGTATACCGTTGTTTTTCCAAAGGTTTCGCAACACAGGTTATGTGTGTATTCTCAGGTGGTCAAATTAGATTGTACTGTTTCAGTCGTCTCCACGTCCCCACAGCATTGAGAAGGAGTCAGTTATGCAAACAGCTGTTTCTGATAATTACCATCGGGCGTACTCGTTCCCTTTTCAGTATTTAGCGTGGAACACTGTAAATCTACCCTCCTGAACACATGTTATTAATATGTGAATAACAGGGTAATGACCTGCAGACTGTTAAAGCGGGAGCAGTTGAATACCATAAAAGACCTGCAAACAAATAAGAACATTCTATCGACGAAACCAGACAGAAGATTCGATACAGTTCGACTAGATAAAGCCGATGATGTTGACAAAGTGTCACCTCTACTCTCCGACAGGCCAAAAAATTAAGACGGCAAGGGATAAGGATAGAATAACAGTCCAAGTTAATCAGGAACATGAAACAATCAGATGTGATTGAGGCAAGCACCCATCAGCGCGTCAGATCAACAGGGACGGTCATTCCACGCCTTTAATGCATCCCTAAAGTACACACAGACATAGTGCCCTTAAGACCGATTCTCAACATGTACAACTCTCTGTATCATAACTTGGCTCAGACTGTTGAAGCTACTAGAACCACTCAAGTCAGAACCGACCTAGTTCTGATTGAAATATAGTTTTGGCTCCGTCAACGCGGTTAATCCATTGAATTTAGAGAGCCCGCAAATGGTTCCCTTAGACGTAACCTCGTTATTCTCAAAACATGCCGTTGAGAGAAACTGGTGATTGTTTCTCCGCTTACATTGATAACAGACAACTCGTGGTCCCCATCCCCACCGCCGAAATGAAAGAGCCGTTATTATTTTGCACTTAAAACGGTTTTATCTCGAAATATTGGAATGATCTACGGAGTGACGACGTATCAGCGGACTCTTCGTTAGGTCCGTTGCTCGCAGACACCCATGGACAAACTAGAGACCAATAATCTAGGTTAGGTTGTCAACACTTATTCTTTCTATGGGCGCTACGTAGACGATATATTTTGCTAGGTAAATGGTAGAGATTATACACGGTCCTCATTAACAGACTTCAATCGTTCTCAGCCTAACGTCGCATTCACCATCGAATTAGAAGTGAACAACAAACTGTCGCTGGCAGACCACATTAAGTCATTGGCTCTTCGTAAGCCTTATGTAGATGACATTATCTGCGTGGAAGACGAATCTAAATGTCGCAACAGAACACCAATGCACTTCAACTGTGCCCATATGAATATCCGATTCACTCTGGAGCCCGAATCGCTAGCAAGTATTGTGTTTTTAGACGTGTTCAACTCACGTCGTGAGGACGACAGAATACAACGTAAGGTATATCGTAAAGCAACCTGGACAGGACAGTATACAAATTTTAATAGCTTCGTACATTTCTGACAAGAGCAGAATCTGGTCCTGTGTTTGCTAGATAGGGCCGTGAAAATTTGCTCAGGTGACATCATAGAGGAAGAAAAACAGTTTATATTTAAAACACTCCTTGAAAATGGCTACCCGGAACGATTTATTTGTAAGCACATAATAGTTAGCTCAATGGTAGGCATGCCGCAAACTGTAGACAAAAAACCTGTTTATATTACTTTGCCCTTCAAAGGCGATAGTAATGCTGAAAATATAACCAGGAAACTTAACGTGGCACTTAAAAAAACCTATTTCATGGCTCAGTTACGTGTTGGTCTACATTCCCACCAGTGTTGCGTCCCCATCTGAAAGATGTATTGCCTGTACATGCTGCCTGTTTTTGTGTTTACCTTTCCATTTGTTCCTGTAGAACAAGCTACATAGGCCGCACAACAAGCCAACTTCCTGAACGCATGCGGGGCATCATCCGGTGTGGCTAGCTTGAGGATCGATAAAGGTTTGTTCATCAGCGGTCGCTGCTCACTTGGTGAAATCGGATTATTTGACCAACCCAGCCGATAAGTTCGAGCCTATCTACGGAGTCGGTGGAGCGCAATCAACGTGGTTTAAAGGTCGTTTACTAGCCATCGCAGAAGCCATCACAATCCGCTCACACCCAACACCATTATACCCACAAAAACGTCTGGTCAAAACACAGAGCATTCCGTGGCCCTGTACCGTCAACCCGGATCGATCTGTTACGTAGAAATACCGATTTTCCGAAAACGTCTACAAGCCAATTGACTGAATTTCACGAGTTTGACTAACTGAACATTAGTGATCAACAGCCCTCATCCCACGGGCACACTAGCCCCAGCGAACCCATATAAATGTATTGTATTTAGCCTGATGATGAAACACTGGAAACAAGCTTGTTTGCTACGCGTCTCTTCTCATGACTAAACTGGACATATTCACGATACTCAAACAAACTAAAGGCCCCACTGTACTGAAAGAATCTAATAAGTATATTAAGTTCAGTACACAAATGGCGGAGGCAAACGCGGCTGTTGGGCTTTTCGAACAATGTATCGAACGCTTAGAATTTCCGAAGCGATACTGAACCATCCTTAGACGATATCGTATTAACATCAACGGGACTCCAGTACAACGATTAGCTCTAAACGAGAAGGACACATGGACGAGCGCGGCATGTGACTTGGATTACAAGCAGACTGTTTCCGCGATGATATTAGCAGAGTCGTCACCGAATGAGGCAAACGAGTTTGAGAGTTACTTTCAACAGATCGTTGCCAAAAGACGAGATAAGAAATCAGCAAGGCTAATAAATCAGCTCATCCTGATCAAACCTAAGGCCGAATTTTTGAAAAATCCAGAGCGATACGTATATAATTTTTCCTCTTTGGTGGTGGACAAATTTGCTCTTGAAGTTTTAACATTAGAAACAAAATTTTGCTGTCCAAAGAGTAAGCTTAGACAGCTGGATTTAGAAAGTCAGTTTGAAAACCATTAATTCCTGGAATAAAAATTTCCATTTTCAGGATTCAGTCAAGCTTAGCACTGTTTAATTTGTGGACGGTATTGGAAAACTAGTGTCCATTGAGGCGAAACGTTGTCACACTTGACAGGTTTGTATAAAACTTGGTCATTCACCGAGAGTCATCTGGAAGCATGAAACCTCGAGTATTCTGTGTTCATGAAAATATATAGCCACTTGAGTGCGCAAGCTGCTGCTAACTGACAGCAAGCACTTATATCAACGCACACTGCCGAATTTGCATTCGTGGACTAATCCAATTTGTTGTTAGAATGTAACATGTTTGCTTTGATCTGAGAGTGCATTTTTCACACGGTTTTAATGGGCAGTCACCAATGAGATAAACGGACAAAGGTAGCCAGATAAACCCATATCACAGAGAAATCAAGATCTCAATCGAACAGTTGTTCATTACTCGTTTAGACGAGAAATTTTTACCGGGCTTGTTCAGAATCCTGGAGAAAATCATTTGGGTGCGTTGATGGATGTATCGGTGAAACCTACTGGCTTTGGTTCTGAACCTTCTCGATAGCATCCCTATCTTCATATTGGTATGCAACAATGACAAACGGTGCAAAACACACAATCCACGTCACCAAAATTATTCAGATCCACCGGATGTGTCAGCATGGCGCCGTCAGATGACCCGGTTATGCTATCGGGGAGCTAATACGTGTCTTGTTCACTGACTTGGACAAGCTGTCAGCTCCAATTCCGCCCTGAAGAAACTAAAAGTTAACCGGAAAACGGTACTTTATAACAAGTTTGTGCCGGTGAAACACTAAACCATGCATGTGAATGATACCCGAAACTGTTTGCGCAGTCGGCTAAAGAGTGTATTCCATTCATACAAAAATAATTTTGTTGAAATACCGTTAGTCAGCACAGCTGTGCGCAAGAAATTAGTGTTGGGCAATTGGTATCTACACAAAAAATGCTCACACAAAGTGGTCACACGAAGAAGTATTTAAGCCGAGCTACATGACGTCCAAAATGCCGAGTGAAGTCATTTCCGCTTAAATTAATTACCATTTGCGTCAGTTCGTTTTCCAGCTATGATAAGCTAGAGAAAACCACCAATAACAGGGTCTGACTATTATTAACAGGGTGTTTTGTATTGTTGACATCGCCTTTATGGGTATCTCAGTGTCGTATCCACACCTGAAATTAAAACATAAACTACTGTTGACTGCCTTTATATGCACTGCTCCACCTGCCCTTGGTGGGCCAGTCATTGTAAATGATCTATCTGAAGCCTACCTAAAGGGATCTGTGAATAACATTCCCAAGTGGCTATTCTTTATTCCACTACGTTAAGTCCAGAATGCAAGCTGAATGATGATCTGTGTATAAGAGCTGTTAATTAGAATAATAGATGATCACGTGACTTAGAATTTTGCACAAATGTTTGACAAAAATCTCAAATAGACAAATTATCTTACTTACATTGAACAGTTCCGAAAGTTGATGCATCATCAGTTTTCACTCTGAATTCCTTTGATTACCCAACTATCCACTGCAAAACTTTTGAAGTGGTGGTTTTTTAGATGCACAGACTGCTAGGTTAACTGATGGAAAGCAGTATTAGAGGTTATCATGGTTAATCAACTAGTGCTCATAAACGTTTTTTCACTATGTCCTTAGAGCAGATAGAACAGTGATATGACACAGCTTACGCTGGAACAGATTCTTACCACATCCACTGATGCTCAACATAGACAGTATGGGTGTAAACAAGTACGAACAGAATGAAGAGATGAATGAAAGCCTGAGGTTTGTTTGGATGTGTCCAAGACAACGTTCTTATCAATATTTCTTGTAAACCCATAAACTGGATTGTAGGTGAATATGGGTGTCACGAAAACTGTTCACTTCTAGCTGAGAACAGAACTCAGGATGTTTTTGGCTAGTCAGTCAACCGACAATTTACTGTTGACGACGGTGGCCACATCCGGGTCGTTGTAGTTGTTCTTTCGACGATTTAGCGCAGCTAAACCAAACTTAAGCCTGTTGTGAATTGTCAATAAGAATGTGAAAAAGTTTACCAAAATAAATCAACATTTGCAAGTTTCCACGTTTTTCTGCCAGATTGTTAACGTTGAATACTTTCAGTTATGTAAGTTGATTGATGCCTGGTGCGTTCCTGGTGCACATATAGACAGAAAATAACATTCCTCATAGATACAAGTATCGGTTGTTCAATATAATAACACTTCTGACTCGCGAATTACTGTTGCTTTGGAAATGTGGTTTGAACCATGGTGAAAACTTACGAATACTTGTTGATCAGGTTAACTTTGTTACAAGGCGTTACCATACCAAAGGACTCTTCAGCGGTTTTTTGAATGTTGGCTTAATGTCTTTCACTTGTTTTGTTCGCGCTGTAAGCCGATAAAATAACGGCACAATTTTGCTTTAACCACTCGAAAATCTCCTGCCGCAGTATAAATAAACCCTCTTTTAAAATACCGGTTGTTTTGCAACACGACAATTGATATGATGATGATGATGATGATGATGATGATGATGATGATGATGATGATAAACATGCTCTGGGCTATTATTATGTAAACCACTGAAAAAGGTCGCAACAATTTCAGTGATATTCATGTGATGTCTCCTAAAATCTTTAAGCGTATATTATTGTTGAATAGTACTGTCAATTAATTCTGAAAAGTGCGGAACGGGATACAAACATACATTCAAAAGTCGTGGTATAGTTCATTAAGTCTCTGTATGATATTATGCCATTCCTATGTCCTGGATCTTACATCATGCAATTACCAGGCAAAGTAACGACTGATTAATATTCTACCGACGTCAGCTTACATCCACGAAAGTATTTGTGACTTAATCAACGGTGGCCTTTACAAAAACACCGCTATTTTGTAAGTAAACCCTGAAAACAAGCTAGTTGAAGGTATACGTTAATGGGTTACAGGTAACACGCATCATTAAACAAAAAATCACCTGTTAATCCATTAAGTAAACACTGAGACCAACGGGGGGAGAAAAGGAGTCTAAGGTACGAGTTGCATGAAAATCTCACATCAGCCCTAAACAGTCAGCAGGCTATAATCATAGTTCAATCCACCAAACAACAACATTACGCACGTCCGATGAGATATGGCAAGATTTTAATGAGCATTATGCGAAACCGAACAGGGTGTCATCAGTAAAGACTTGGTCATTCTATTCAACTGCTTCAGTCGTAACTGTGCGGGTCGTAGAAGACTACCTAGGACAAACATTATAAGAGCAAACTCCCCCAACAGTTTGCCAACCAATAGTCGCTTTTTAGATCTGTAAGGAGTTTTGTAAGTTTTCTAGACGATTTTATGTTGTGTAGCATGTAGCCAATGACTCTTGGATGGCGGCGCATTGTAGTTTATCGTGATAGTACAACAGTTCCGTTTTTAGTTATCTGTAGGTTCACAATTTTCCCGAAAATTCAATCCACATACGGATACGGGTTAAATTGAGCTCTTTAAGTTTGCTCAACTTCCACTCTCCATGTTGCTGTCTGTCCTGTTCAGTGCGCTTTTTCACCTTTCGAGCAGCGTCCACCAATATTTTTGTATCAACCAAGCTCGTCAAATTAATAGAGGGTCACTACTTTATGGTCTGAGCTAAAACAATGTTAAGTACTAAATCAGTGATACGTTATTTTACTATTTTATTCAATGTATTTCATGTAGCCACTTTGGCAAATGTATATTTACGCCACTTATCATACGAGGTACTTCTTATGGCTGTTGTGATCATTCTCCGCAAGAACCGCTTCGTTTCATGACACAACGCTTCTCCAGAAAAACAACTTATTGGAGAAAAATAGTTAAATTTGTGGGGAGAAGGGGGGAATAAAGGCATTAATTCCGATCGACTTGAGTGCAACACAGCCAGCAACTTAACGTTACTCCTTCAAAGTAATATTAATAGCCGTCGAATGAGAATCACATCATGACTGTTCAGGAATTTTTAACGCAACAATAACCATTTAAAATGTAGTAGGCTTTCCAGTAACCTCAGCTTATAATTTCCTGTGAAAATCACACAATCTCCCTAAACAACGAAGGTTTGCACACACACGCAAACACCATTTATATCAATATGCCCGTTGGACTAGAAGAGAAAATATTAAACAATGATTCCTACCGCATCTCTGACCATTTGCTACTCTATAACTGTATATCTACATACGGGCTAGGGTACAGCTAAGCTATCCGCATCCAAGCAAGCGCTGTGTGAACAAACTTTAAACCCTGTACTTGCATCCGGGTCCAGACGACAAAAAAACAAAGATTTAAGAGAGTTTATTTGTTTTTATGCAGTTTCAGGAGATTTCAGGAATTGTGTAAGACCAATTTTGGTGCCAGATGTTTCTAAGTGATCAAACAATCAGTTCATTTCACAGTTGCGTTAGATAATTCAATAACTGCAGGTATTAAAATTTAAAAGCGAAATTCACACACCTTCTGTTTGGTTACATTCTTAGGAAACCATGTCTGAATAGCATCATTTAGTGGTACCGGTGGTCGTTCGGCGGCGGTAAGCTTCTTAGACAATTATACGCCAACTAGACCTTACACATTTGGACGGGAATACAGAGGATGCGTGGAAGTTTGTCATCAGTTGATTTTCGCATTTTAATGATCCACTCTGAGGAAGATGTGCTGTGATACTTCTTGCAGGCGAAACAATCACCATTCAGGCCCGGAAAATTAACTTCTGCATATTTCTTGGGGTTCGAATATGCACAATGCAAAGTATTATGTACGTCTTAAAGCCACTTTTTCCTAATGTCAGCTTCCAAAGGTATGCGGGTGTAGATTTCCCACAGAAACACCCGACGTCAATATCCGTGTGAACATTACTGGATTCGCACTTCTAAATGAGAGGATAGACTGAGCCCTACGTTTACGTCTTTTGACGCCCCTGAAGTGTCTATACGTTCTCATCACTCAAAAAGATATTGGGAACCTTTCAAATGTCACTCACCTTTTCACTCGAATAGTGGACTCTTAGGAAGACCTTTTGATATTATCTATCTGTTTAATATTTGCCCATGGACCTTAGAGACTTACGCACAACAACCCTGTTTCACGTTAACTGTCTACAGTCTGTCTCCGACATCTATCACATACCCAACCGATTTATCAGACATTGTTTCTTCATAGCTGGAGGTAATGTCAACCTGTTCATTCTTCTAGTCGGTTACCAAGGTAATTCATGGTTTTTGCTAGATGTGCGCAGTTCGCAAAGATTAGACAGCAAGAGACTTGCGCATTTCAGAATATCTTCCCACCTAGAAAGATTGACAGTATTGGATCAGTTCTCGATTATCTGTTGGCATCTGAAAAGAGACCTAATTTTCTTACAAGGCTATGTTCAGAATAATCGGTCACGCACAAGCATCCGCTTTCAGTCTAACTAAGAAAGGAAGAAGTTAGTGAGCAAGACTTGAAATTTTAATGAAAAAACTGTTTCACAAGCACAACTGATTTCCATTCAAGATTTGCATAATCTGTACAGCAACGCCTAAATATGTGGACACGGGTGATATGCTTGAAGTGTCAAAACCCCTCGATAGGTATATGCGCAAACGTAGGAGGCTACGTTTTCGGCTGGTTCCATGGTGTATTCCTATGGGCTACTGGTTGTGTACACCTGACTTTCACCGTTCTTTACTACCGTTTTCTGTCAGTAAATCCCTACAATTGTGCGTTTTCACGCATCCGTTCCTTTGCCTACAGTATCATTTCTCTACCGCAGACTGCTGGCATTGGTGCTCCAGTTTTATTTCACGCTTTCTTCTCAGTGATTGTTTTGGTTACGTTTAATAACTGCCTAACAGAAATTGGTGTCCGATTAATACAGACATGAGTGTGTAGAGATGGGTAGCCTTTTTTCTTGCAAAAACGTGCCCAAAATGTGAAGTTTTACAATGCAGCCCGAATAGTTCACTATTTCTAGTCATTGGGAACTGTAAGCTCCACTTTGTGAATCATGCCTACCTCTCTGGTAAATTCATAGACACGACACAGGAGCGCTTGAATTCCATTTCCGTATTACAGTCCTGAAACGGATGAAACCAACTGGCTCTTATAAATATCCCGAAATATTCCAGGTAGTTAGCGGTACCCAACAGCCAACTACTCTGTTACAAAATCAGGTTCCTGAGGTGAAATCAAACATGTTGCATCAATTATCCTTTGTATGCACACGGATCTCTAAATCATTTCGATCAGGCAAGTGACAATACGGTACACGTTAGCTGCCAACCAGATGGCATGAAAAAATTCATCTGTGCCTTAACATGCACATATGATAGGCTTAAGTTAGCCTTTAATCAAATGGGCACACTATCAACTTACTGACGTCCTTATCGATACGGGATCCAATGCAATCTGAGACGGCCAATGTGCCGTTCCGCCTGTTCACTGTGTTACATGTTTCTTTTGTGTCTAAGCTGTACGCTCTGTTGTGTTGGCAGCAAATACATTTTGGTGAACAGCAAAGTAGCACTTATATACAGATGACAACTGACAGCTTCATTTCTGTGCACTTTCTGCATAGAGGACAGAATTGATCCGGGAAATTTGTAAGCAATATTCATAACATTATACGCTAACGTGTTAGCACCAAGGCAAATAGTCGAAGGCTCCAAACTGAAACCGGTCTAGTGAAACGTGGCTATTTCTCATGTACCATGTTAGTTGGTTAATAATAGCGCACAGTTGACTTCATTCGGTTTTGGTGCTGCAAGACTCACCAGTGTGATAGTTCATTCCCACAGACAAGTGAAACCAGATGACCGGATAGGGCTGAGTTTGTCTCCTCGATTTCTAATCGAACAGCTATTTTTTTATCCGTCGAGAATGATTATTCACGTCAGTCATGAGTTGATCGAAAAACTCAATAATACGTCAGAAGCATTCTTCTAACCAGACTGTCTATTCAGTGTATGCAATGTTCAAACGTTTTAAGAGCAAATATGCTCTCGATAATATTGTCTGCATACGTTTTTCAGATCCTTAAGTTTCAAAAAACGTTCCAAGTGAATATTCTCTCAGCTTTTGTCTAATTACCACAAACGACCAACTGTCTGAATTAACACCCCAAGTTACCAGCTCCATGGCTGTTCTCGCCATTCAGAAATAACACGATTATGGTGATGTAACACCCGGATTCTCACTATAAAACGTCTGGATGATAGATGGACAGAATGTAATTTACTGGTCACACAGAAGTTCACTAATGTTGGTAAAGAAGGCAGCAACGGAGACACTTACAACAAATAAATGTATTCATAGATGTGATAGTATAAGTTTAATATTGATCCCAAAAAGAAGAGATAGAAGTCACCGTTGATGGAAAAAGAATTTGTGAGTTGAGAGTGATGAGCACTGTTTTGCTTGCCAAATTTCTTATCTCTCTACGAGAGTCGAATGAGACTTCAAGTGACAACATTTTTCAAGTTGGCCATCACTCACATTTGATCGCAGCCTTCGCATTCAGATAGACTTTCCAACCAGCCTGTTTCGAAAACAAGCACTAGACTCGAGTTTCGCTCTCGAGACGATTGGGCAACATGATCATTGCTTACAATCCGGTCGTGCCTGATATGAAGTCAATGGCGCAGTAGTTAACACGGTTACCTCATGATTGGAATGGCCGGAGTTCAAATGCCAGCCGTGGTAAGGATATGCACTACTGACGAGCTCTAATGAGAGCGAAACTCGAGTCTAGTGCTTCTTTTCGAAAGAGCCTGGCTGGAAAGTCTATCTGAATGCGAACGCTGCGATCAAATGTGAGTGATGGTCAGCTTGAAAATAAACCAAATCTCCGACTACTCATCAGACAACATTTTTTTTGGTGGTGGCCCACGAATTCTAAGTTAGGATGAGCTCTTGGTTCAAACCTCTCATATAGCTACCGAGTATGGATCGACGAGGCTAATAGCTGACAAGGCAGTAGACAGTTCCAGGTCCGGGGTAACAAAATTAGTACAACCGTTACCAATGAAGTCTCAGTCGATGTGGTGATCAATTGTTAAACGCATGTGAGAAACACGAGTTTCTATCAGACAGTGCGTGATTTGTTTGCTCTTACTTAAACATTCGCCATATTTCATTGAGACCACTCTGAGAAATTCGTGTCTCTTGTTATTTTCCCAAAGGAGCCGGATGAAAACAAATCTGAGTGTGAACAGTAAAATCAACAGTGGATGACAGTCTAATTGTGTTAACCAAATCTTCCATAGTTTACTGATAACCTTAGCATTACTGAACACTTTTCATGAGCTCTGTGACGTCAACTCGGTCAGAACTATCAATTATGAGTTTTTCGTCTAGATTCTAAACATCATTCACAAGTGAATATGCCTGAATGTTCATATGCCTTTACTCCGTCTTCCCAAACCCTGACCAATAGTGCGTTAATAAGGATGGTTGCTACAGGCGCACGTGGAACCTAAAACATCAGAATATATAGGAAGTGCGGATATAAGCAACGATTATTGCTTAACAATTGAACGAAATTAAGAAAAAATATCCGAACTTTTGCTCATTATACAACTATTCGTGGTCTTCACCTCTGTATAAAGACGGGCAACTGTATTGTTCAAATGACCAAATTATCCCCACCGCAAGAATACTCTTAAAAACTTAAATGTCACTAAAATGAAGCATATATTTTGCAATGTGTGCACATCTTTCTAATGAGTTTTGCAGGTTAAATACGGCAACCCAGGCCCCACGCCCTTAGGCTATGACTAGCTCCGGAAGAAAACACCTTTGTTTTAGTCACTGTGAATATATCATTGAAGGAACAGCCTGTTACCTGAAGCATGGACGCTAGCAAAATATCAACACTCTGAACACTGCAGATCACTTCATTTGTCCTCCACAATTACTCACATTAATCAGCGAGATGAGATTTTCATATACCTAGTCATCGCTGATAAAGGTCGTTACGTTTGCACATGCTCAGCTAATCGCATTTCATGTCATTCACCTGGCTTGTGCCAGTCTTGGTGTCTAACGGTCTAGCATTACATCGGCCACAAACCTGGACCGTTGTACCACGTGTGCACTCATCACATCAATGTGCCTGGTGTGCTGCTGACTAAGTTTCGAGGAATAGCTCCGTGCTCCCACTATGTGTAACATCGGTCGCTGCGTTCTGTCAACCGATTGCAATTTCAGCACATTCCTCTTCCAAAGGTATCTTAACCTAACTCCAAAAATTCATCTATTACCAACCGAGACTTTAACCGACAAAACATTACTTTTGAGGAGTTCATTCTGTCGAAAGGAATGTCTGTTGGATGTACCGGTTCAGAGGTTCACGAGCTGTTACAGGAGAGAGGAAAATCTTTGATTGCACGTTCCTGTCTTTGTGATTATCGGTGAAAAATTGTTATATATGTAATGCTATGTATATAAACAGAAAGCGAATGGAGTTGAGCGGAAAGAAACTTTAATGAACTTGCTGGCTGCACTCATATTAGCATCGAGCACAGAAACACTGAAGCACACCGAAATAACGTTAGGTGGAGCATGCGTGTTTAATGAAGTGTGGGATTGGACCGGAATAACTTTTGGGTTGGAAAAAATGTAGTGCAGATTGTTGCCCAAGTATGCGGCAATCGAGTGGTGTTTTAAAAAGCAAAACTAGTTTACCATGACCAGAGGATTGGGCAATGCGCTCTATTATGAACAAGTCCTGACTGTGAGGCTGTTCTGTCTGTAAAGTAGGCTCTTTATCAACAGAGGCAAATTAAGTAATTGACATCTTGAACGTTCATTAAGAAGCAATATTTGTGGTTATAAAGTCTACACTGATAGACGGGAGTGCAAAAATAACCTCGTTCTTTACCCCGTTATATGTGTAGAAGAGAAATAGCATCTGGTGCCTCGAAGGTGATGAAGTGTATTGTGACGTTTCACAAACGAATGTTAACTAGTGTTTTACATGCACTGTATGCCCCACAGACAACATGTATGGCTTTGTGTGACACGCACATCTGCGTTTCTACACCCGTAATGTTACTGTTTTATCCCTGAATGGATCGGGTCATGTGACCAATCCTGACGGGCCGACTAATTGTTACCCTGCTTACGCACACTTGTTATTCGGATTGTACAGGTTACCACCCTACATCTTACTGATTTCTGCTCATTACGCACTGTTTGATCGTACACTATGTCGCTATTATCAATATAACGAGAACGATCAAGAAAACCCCTCCCACTAAAAGCTTCGTAATCAACGTATCGTATAAAATAGCTAAATTTGGTTAAGTTCTGCGGTAGGCAACACTGCGATGGGGAACTTACTTGGTTGAAGGCATTCTGGCGTTATTTCTTCCTCAAGAAGTGCGAATGAAATAACGGGACAAAAGTGTGCCGCACATGTGAAAAAGTATGGGCTTAACCGTGATAATCAGTGTAATAAGGTGTGGACAAATAACTGAGACAGATGTGGACCTAAGAATAATGTAATTAATGACAGAAAGTGAGCCCGTGTCAGCCGAGTTACTGTGACAAACTAGTTAGTTGAAAAGCAGCAACAGAACCTTCTGAAATTTATGTACACGCGAGTACTTTCTCTAAGGAGTGGTCAATTCCACAATTTTGTCAAATTGAAAGTGAGCACCTTTAGGAAACCTATCTCCTAACAAAGTAGCCAGAACATATCACGCCATAGTGATCGGTCGATGCAGTTCCAACGGTATGTTAGTGGGTGATGGTATGGTTCCGCTCAGCAGGTCAGACTGTAGCCGTGTGGTCGGACGCCTATATGCTGTCTGAGGTGTTTTCTCACATCTGCTTTCTGATGCCTCCTGTAACTTGCTTTGTTCCAACTTCCTGACCAAAACGTATGATCATCTCATTTGATTCCCTTCGCTAGAAAGCGCGGATGTCTGTCTAATATTGATACATTGTTTGTGTGGGACCTCGAACACAGAAGATAGCTGTGTGTGACTGATAATGAATTCATTACTATATTATGCTGACAAGATAATGTACCTGTTTATTTACTGTCATTAATGGGTAGAGAAAACCCGCATCTTTTGCTAGCAGCACACAACTGAAACGTCACTGACTTATTTCGGAACTGAATTTTCAGAGAAGAATAGAACATCTGTCCTACAGGCAAACCTGCATTAACTGTTTGCTAGTTAACTCTGACCTTGTTGGGGCGATGACAGATTTGAAGCGTCCAAGCATTTTATAATTTGTATTCGTAAATGATCACATCCCAAGGAACCTTGAGCTTGGGAATAATTTCAAGAGTTTAAATTTTGTGTGTGATATCGGGTCAGATATGACCAAGAGATACAATTTCAAACTCAACAAAACAGATCAAGAATGTTAGGAACATTAGAAGGGTACGTGAAATTTCCGAGAAAACTGCCCGTCTACATGCGTTAGGATAAAAATCCTAACCCATTTCATGCCTACCAAAGCGTACCACCATCAGGCGTTGATAAACATGTTGGTGAGAAATCAAACGCACCATGTTTGCGCAAGCCCTGTTTTTGTCGCTATCGCTTTTGATTTAAATGTCACTTACATATGTACTCAGATTGGACTTGAGTTCTTGTCATACTTGCGGTTTCCTCTGGGATGTCGATGGTGGTCCAGACGAGAACGCTGCAGTATAACTGTATGCGTCTCCTTTGATGTTGACTCAAGCGATCTGTTCGCGTTATTCAAAAGCAATATACTGTAGCACTTGTTGACAGTTGGTGTATAATCATATATCAAAGAGAATTTTCTCACCTCAGGCATTCTTTTCAGACCCGATAGTGTTGTGTCCAGGATGTTGCAGTATACCTGGTCATGGAGATTGGCGTTGTGCGTGCAGGATATTTTGGCTAATAGTGAATACACAGAAGCGCTTTAATCTGCTTTCTTAGGCTTCCGATCACAGGTTCCAAAACAACTTGTCGAGTTACAAAAATAAATAACCGGTTCTTCTAATCACTGATGTTCGGAAGCAAGCCACGGTCTTTCGCAAAACATTCGTTTGAATCTCTATTCGGTAAAATTTCACTCAATCATTCATTCCTGAGAAATTAATCAACAACGTGGCACAATATCCGTCTGATCGTACTCAGCGAAATTCTGTGAAAAACGAAATCGCCAACTCCTGTTCAACTCTTCGTTATATGGTTTGCTAAGTGACAGTTTTCACGTTGTGGACGCAAATCAGAAAAGGTGCTGAGGAGATGAAAATTCTACCACCCGATTGCAATGTACAAAATCAAAAACCACAAGTTACCAGTCAGAAAATAAGCTAGCAAATTTTGTCGCGGATTGTTGACTCCTCAGAAGATTATTTAGTCCTGAGAAAGGGGGATAGCTTAAGTTTTTGAGCTAACAACTTCCGTGTAATAGATCGTTTTCTTCCTATCCTCTCAAACCTCGGGTTTTACAGGAATGTCAAGGTTAAGGCAAAACTACGTTAACCTTGATGAACAGGGACTGCTTCGGTAAGTTGACATAAATTGACTGCATCACGACTGCTCAGATAACTGAGAAAAAACATAGGTCTCAGTGGTATTGGTTTCAACACAACACACGCAAAAACAATAGCAACAACAACAACAGCAATAGCAACAATTGCAACTATAAACATTGCAAATTTCTAGATGAAATAATCTATGTTTTGTGTTGAAAGAGGGCGTAGAAGTGAAATTTTGTTTTAATTGGAACATATGTCAAATCTACGGTTTTGTTGTCACATGTGATTAACCAGATCGGCTGCATCAACTCGCATTTGACACACAAATCCGTCCATGACAATCATTATTCCGAATGGTCTAAGTATCAAACGCCATGCTTGTCTTACGACCCATAAACTTGAAACGAGTTGGCCGGGTCAACAACGTGACCTGTTTCTACGATGTGCTTTGTGATGGATGAGGTCGGATTTCGTCTCAGTCGTTCTGTTGCCAATGTCCGTTGCGTCATGGCGTGTATCAACCACTTAGGCATATGTTCAGCCATCGTTTGTCGCAGGCATCGATTTGTTCTGCCGATATAGATTTCACCGCAACTGTAAGTGAACTGATAGATTACATGTGAGACAGAACATTTCGGTAGGTCACGACTACGAATAAGTTGAGTGACACTCCTGGTTGTGAGGAGCAATCGCGATTCAGTCGCAGGGAATGTGCGAGTTAGAGCAGACTATAATTTTTTACTTACGTCGGTTGTGATATGATCGCCTTTGAAGGGTAGGTTCAAAAAGACCTGCTTCTTGGGAACCGTACTCACGACAGTATTTGTCAGTCTCTTCTGGCTGTGAACGTCAATGTACTTCTCCGAGTATCCGTTTGCGAGCAGTACCTTTCTTAATTTCGCCTCCTCTCCTTGTAAACAGTCATCGGTGCATATCTCTCGGGCTCTATGAAACAAGGTTCGTGCCAGGCCTCTTTTGTAAATAATGGGCGCAAAAGAAGAGAACTACAAATACTGACTGCTCCAAGTGGCTTTGCGGTGCACTGAGCGTTGTGTTGAGCCATCCTCAACAAATTTTTAAACTACATTTAACATTATTCACTAGGGAACTCACTTTTTGGAGCTCGCTGAATATTCAAACTCGCTTCATTCTGCTACACCGTAGCTTCAAGAAATGACACATTTGAGAGTCAGTCGTGCACCTTATGTCAGAATTAGTAGAGTCCGCACATTCATACATTCATACGGATGCTAAAAAAACTTACTAGATCTATGTGGACACAGTCCAACCCAAAATCTTACACATTTCCAGTGGAGGTTTTTAACATCCGCATTGANCATCACTCACATTTGATCGCAGCGTTCGCATTCAGATAGACTTTCCAGCCAGCCTCTTTCGAAAAGAAGCACTAGATTCGAGTTTCGCTCTCATTAGAGCCCATCAGTAGTTCATATCTTGCCATGATCGGCATTTGGACTCCAGACATTCCAATCATGAGGCAACCTCGTTAACAACTGCGCCATTGACTTCATATCAGGCACGACCGAATTATCAAATCTTAATGCTCAACTACAATCGCTTATGAGTAATGATCAGGTTACCCGATCGTCTTGAGACGAGCTCTAGTGAGAGAGAAACTCCAATCTAGTGCTTGTTTTCGAAAGAGGCCGGCTGGAAAGTCTATCTGAATGAGAAGGCTGCGATCAAATGTGGGTGATTTTCAACTTGAAATTAAAACAAATCCCTGACTACTCGTCAGTAAACCATAATCGTCTTGCGCATTTCAGCCAACAAATCCACATTTAGGACTTCCCGTGAACTTAAAGTGATGAACATTCCGTAACTTGTTGGGGGATTTCTTGATTACTGACATGTAGTCGGGCTCATTCAGTCAGAAATAAGATGGTTTGCACCGTGTTGCTATTTCGTTTCCTGTCATCACTCATCCAAGTTTTTCGTTGAAATAAGAGAGTTCTGGACAAAAACAATAGATATTTCTAACAATTTTCGTAAACGGGCACAAGCTGGCTACGTTGTACAGAGCAGAACACAGATGATCCACGAAACACCTGATAACAATGCAGCAGTCTATTTTTCACAAACCAGCTAGAGCTTTTCGTGTTCTTAGTACGATTCAGAATGATTGCTTTGGAAAGACAATCAACAGTTTGAAAGACCAGCTGATGTTCAACGTGGAAACTGTGATCTATAATGACATAGTGGTGAAAATAACTTCGCAAGGTAGTTCCGGGTCTTCAGTCTGATAGAACGTGCCTCTAGAACTCAGTATGATCAAATGCAGCCAAACGACACGGAGACGCTACGAATAAGGCGAACGTCAAAAAATATACTACTGTGAACCACGCCTGCGCTCTGTTGTCTGTATGTGCAGCTCATCTTACCGTCAAGGTGTCCACTGACCACCTTATCTGGGGAATTTCCACAAATAAAAAACGAAGTTAAAGGGCGTAGTGGTGAGTTTATAAATTCCCCGTCTGACAGAAGTCGATTCTCTTTTCTAGCAATATTACTCCTTTCTATTCAGTTAATTTTTGTTACGTTAACTCTAATATAAAGTTTAGTATAAACGTTCCACTTGAACGAGTCAAGCATCTCATTTGATAGTGCACAGAAAGGATAAAATTTAATTTTGAGGGGCTTTTATAAAGAACAATGGACTACACAGTTGTGAATTGTGATCTGGACCTAATGTTAGGTGATAGCCCATCATAAATCAACACTCAAAAATCCACAAACATTCTCACAAAAACTGTAGTGCGCGATAGGCTTGTTAATTGTATTTCGATTTATTTCGAGTTCAATTTTTTCGTACACTACCTTCATACAATTCATTTTTATTTGTTTTTCCATTACTAACCTGAATTTAACTGCTGTTCGGTTTCTACGATATACATATCACCAGAAGTAAGGAAGGTATGCGTTACAGTCTCCAATTCTTCGCAACTTGTAAACAACGAACGTAACTACAGATTCTAGTACACGAATGTGACTTTGTCAAAATTTTGTGACATGAAGCTAGACGTGTTTGGAGTTCGGGTAAACTACAAGAGGGAGATAAAATGCTAAGAAAACCTCGCTAGCACTGCCTCAAGATATTCGTAAGGTTTCGCAATAGGATAGGTATGTGTAATGAATAATTTCGAAATTTTGAACTTTACGGTTAACAGCTGATAATTTGGCAAATGATACTATGCACAAAGTGAAATCTATCTTATATCGAACGTAACCCGTTGCACAATGATCCTCTATTCAAACCATAAAAGGATCAATTCAAAGTAATCGCAAACTCAGATCGCCTAATTATTCTGCCTCTTACGTTGTCTATCAGAGAACTTGTAGCGATAATGTACTTTACGTAAACAGGATATTTATCTCTCCGGGCGAGATAACACAGATTCTCTTGGTAGGGTTAAAATGAATTATATTGCAAACATCCCACATCACTGAACCAGTTTCTTCAAGGCTCAACGGAAAACAGGTTTTAACTTTGTTCCCTTTAGATGAGTCTAATTATTGTGCTATAAGTGGTACCTGAATTTACTACCCGTTAGTAAACTCTCGTTATTCTAAGCTTATCAACAGACTGCTTGCGTAACATTGCGTTGTACCTTCCAGCGGGCTGCCGTCGTCATGACTACACGTACTTGAGGTATATGAATATGGTCATTCAGTGTATGTCTCTTGCTGTCTCACGAATATACTATTCTTATGCATTACATTTTTGATTATGAAAATATAACGAAATTACAACATATATATATTCTTTCCAACCTCAATGGATTCGTCAAATGAGGTCTGACCGTGTCAAATAACATTTTACGTTGTTATAGATATATATATATATAAGCCACGTATTCGGCTGCTTGTTGGAAACTGAAAAACCGTCCGCCACATAAGAGGATTTCCACATTTCTAATTTACGAAGTCTTCTTCGTGGGGTCCATCACTAGATTTGACAGGAAATTTATTGTTTCTCTGCTGTAAAAAACTGAGTCAAGTGAACGTTACTCGCTAGCGAATGTGGTTCAGTTTTTAGTTATAATACGTTTTCCGCACTTAGTATAAAGTCACCAGCACAGTGACCAGCATTGGTGTCTCGGGAGAAAGTGGGATTCCGAATCCCGACAGTGAAAGGAATATACATTACTGGTCAGCCTTAATCTAAACACACCTCACATATAGCGCTTTTCGAAAAGATTCGACTCAAAAGTCACTGGGAATCTAATTCACAAATCACGTTGTTTGAAGAAGCAGATGGCTTTACATGAAATTGTCACACATTATGCTCGAATACGTTCACTTAGGCACGTGGCGCACTTCAATTTCACAATCAACTGGTTGAATAAAATGACCAAGCCACCGGTGTGTGAAGATGGCAATTGGCACAACTTTGTGGGAAAGGTTAAATTGGCGTTAAATTCGCCAGACTTCAATAAGCCAGAAGCTAGGCCTTTGACGCTTATAATTTGACTGCGTCTGACGATCGAGTAAACCATAATGAACCAGGGCCTGTGTGTTTTTTAATTGTATCCTTTTCTCTCTTAATAGTCTGACTGCAGTTCTGATAGCCCCACGAATATCTCGTTTTGTCTGGCCAGTAATTAATTGCACAACTTTTCGTGTGGGAATTACCACAGTCATTCTTTTTGAGACGTCATAAATTTAAGGCTAAAACCTTACAGCTTCTTTCCTCATTGTTGCAAATACCAACTTGTTTGTTCCCGTGACCATTAGTAGTCCGTACTTCTTTCGGCCAATGAAAAACCTCCTGAACTAACGTCACCGTTACCTTTGAGCAGTATTGGTTATCGCTTACTCTATTCTTATGGCCTCCTGCAAAGAAACAATGGAGTTATTGTCCAACTCGCACACATATTTCATTGAGTACGTGTTCATGTTTTCCAGCAAGATTCATGCCAACAAGGCGACAAGTTTTCAATTAATTTTTCAAGCTTTCTTGCAGGGATATTAAAAGAACAGGAATGAAGAAATGTTTGCAGTGCTGTATCAGACTGATACGATCATGCACTTTTAAGGAACTCAAAGGCGTGTGTAAAATCAGAAAGTAATTTTTGCGGAACTCCACTGCTCCATACAAAACCTCACAGACTTCCATGCAGCTAGGTCTAACCATTTAACTGGCAGGTCACCAACATTGATAATGAATGGTTTGTAAGAGTGAAGGCTAATGCTTCATTTTGTGGTCACGCCATCGTATGGCTTTTACAAACATTCTCTGCGAATTAATATTAGATTTGTGTAATCGAATAATAATCGGTCCGCCGGTGACCAACACTTCTGGTCGGATAAATTTGGTTTTCCGGACCTCTGCAAGCCAGATGGAAATCTCAGATGACTTCAACCCGTTAATCAACGTAGAATAGAAGAGTTAGTTAAATCAGCCCCAAATTGTGCTGACTGATGTTTTTACCCGTCCTGACATACGTTTGATTCGTACTGCTCTCCAACTTTGCTCTTTTTCTCCACATTTTTTGTTTATTTCGTTTTCTTTTAACCGATTCCGCTCGGCGATTGCGCCTACAACTCCACATGTTATTCGTAATTAACGTGTTTTTGGCTTTGCCCGTTATTTGCAGCTGCTTTAAAGTGTGCTAGATCACATAGATGTCTTATTTGTTCTAATATCACGATATGTTGCATTCTTAGTAAAGGATTCTGAAGTATTTATAAAAACATTTAATGATAAGATGACGGGATTATTAAGCAACAAGAAGGGCACAACCCTTGAACTTAGTTCAAATGAACAAGGTTTATATCAACCAAAACCTGTGTTTCCGTGTTCAGGTTGTCACAATCCGATTTTAGGAAATCCTGATCAACGATAACTGGCTATTGAGTGTTTTAAGTAGCATAAGTTTAATGTTAGCCTATTGTGGTTTCTGCATTAACTAACTAACTGACTTCTGTGAAATACTGTAACCAGTGAAGTGACTTGTTGTCAATAATTCGAAAGACCGGTTTCTTGAGTTGAGCTGAACACTTCATAGTGTGCAGTGATGTTCATTTCGAGACCTGTAGTATAAATATTTTTTGGTGTCCAGCAGGTGAATCGGTAGAGAACGCGTTCTATCTAATCTTACCATAACACTGTTCAAAAACGGTTTTCGCGTGCCTTGCAGGCGATCAGTATGAGCGAAGTAGTGGGTATTACCTTGAAGTCCGCATGATTTCATAATCAACAAATATGCTGACTAGTCAAACCCACAGCTTGGAAACAGATGTATGAATAGTGGTCCGTAGGGTTTCGCGTCAGACCACGAACACTGCCGATCGCACATAAAGACAGCGTACTTGATGTTTCATGAAAGCGTCATTATTTCGTGCTTCAGTACACAAATCTCTGTGTGAAAACGTCGTACATTTGACAACTAACGTCTATCTTGTAGTCCACTCAAACTTCCCCCTGTAACAGTAGCTCACAAACCACGAACCCTCCGCGTATGGTATTCGACGTCCATTGTTTCTGTTACAACAGACGCAGTCTTCACTCGTTCCATGAGGAATAGTGCACTGCTTGCTAACTGCATCTGTTGACAACCTACCCCAAAACATAAGTAGATTATACGCATACAGGACAACTCACACAGGCACGTGAGTTACAACTGAAGAAACTTCATACAGCAGTAGTCACAAAGTACGAAAGTGAAGATATTTCACATTTGCGATTTATCAGTTACTGTTCTAACTAATGGATTAAATCTGTACATGTGAATATTTAACAGCATCATTAATTAAGTCCTACCCAATAATTTTGCAGTTACCAAGAAAATTATAGACTCCAGCGGGATAAATATTAGGGCAGGTCGTAAGTGAAAGAATTATACATATTTTCGCAAGTTATTAATCTGATATGGTCCATCGGTCGTCTGTGTCCATGATGAATTTGCTTGTTTGAAAAAGTTTGTAAACCAGTGGGATTCGTTCGAAGTTGTTTAATTGTTGACTTCCAACTATGAACGTGTTAGGTGAATAAAGTGTAGTATCATTAACTTTGGGATGTTTGGAATCAACAGATATCTTGAAGTTGCCTAAAATCAACAAACGTATTCTTATATTCAACAGCAAGGTCGTTCTGATAAACTACAGGTCAAAGCAAATGTGGGCAAGCTTACTGTCACAGTTCGTTTTAAACATTCGACGCATTGATTATCATATTGTCCAAATGCTGTCTAAAGCATGTTATATTTCCAGGAAAAATTATACCTTATCGTAGACACATGTCTAGTCTGATCAATCTCTTCAACATAGTTGTGGTTACGTTAACAGGAAACTGCAAGTATTTCTGACTTTTAGGGTGAAATTTGTAATAATCTTTTTTAAGAAAAGTAACTAATCCTTGCTGGTAAAAATGTTTCATGAATTTTCAGTTGTAATCATGCTTAATTCGTTATATTGTCGCTACTTTTCCTACGGAAGAGGTGAAACCAGGGACAGCAAAATTTTCGCCTAAAGTCACAAGCCGGCAAAACTGATTTGCTGGGACAAAACTTGTCATGTTTTGCAATTATTCAGAGACTTCATGGTTTAACGGTGATCGTTTGGTTTTTCAGTCTTCAGAACTGTCTGTAAGTCATTAAAATTCAGGACGTCACAAATTTGTGGACATTATAAAATTGCACATTAGTCACCGTGTGTTTGCATTCTATAACAGTCGAGGCTATTAGCTACACGTCAATATTTTTTTCATTTTTAAAGCGTCTGCGATTGTGCTTTCCAGAAATAACTGAAAACCGGTAACTGTTTGAATGCGCAGTTTTTTTAATCTCGGTCGTTAAGTTCAAACAGATACTACGTCACTGAAACAAGACATTTTAATCTTCATATACCCCATTTTTTTAAAATTTGAAGCAATTATATAAATCCGGACTGAATGAAGGAGACTGATGCTGTTAGAATGCCAGTTACCATGGTGCTTGCGCACGTTAACAAAACTGGCCGTACCAAGTGCAATTAAACTACCCCCATCAAATACCGCACAGTCAAGAGTGATTCGTTGAAGTACGGTATTTCAGCAGTGCCTCAATCTTGCCTAACCTATTGTCCCTCATGTCGTTTCGCCGAAGGAACCACTCGTGAACGATCCAATCAGGTCATTTTGAACGGATCGACCACTAAGCCAGATTTCTTGCGGTAAACCTAATTAATCATAGCCATCTGCAGCATACCACCTACCAATTGATCAACTGTATATTAGTTTGTAATCGTTATTTTTCCGTCTTATTTTGGGCAAACAAACCATAGCAACAGACCACCAGGCAACGCTTATCAGCAGACTCGTTACACAGGTTTATTTTTGTGATAGATGTTGCTTGATAGGATTGAAAGGCAGATACTGTAATTTACTGATGAACGAGATGTTTGTGTCCATACTAGAGCTGCGTTATCACAAAAACATCAAGTTTCTTTATTCAAATTCTCACTTCTAGGATGGTTATCACATTACAGCAGACGTCAAAAACTCCTGGATCAAAAGCTCAAGGGCATTAGTAAGTCTTAAGCTTTGAATAGATATTAATCATATCAGGCGTTTGGTTGGTATCTTACAGTATGAAGGGCTTCGGTGTGAATACGTAGATTGTGAGTGTATGGTGACTGTACTCACTTTAAAATGAAGATAGTTTGATTAAGTTTAAGGTTCCTATTCATTAGTCAACTTTGTTAGGTGTTAGGTCATGGTTAATTAGGCCACCAATTGTTGAACGTTTGTCGCATATGCCTGTCTTTACTTGAATGGCCCAAAGATGACCAAATAACTAACGGTTGTGTAGACGGAAATGTGGTCACATGGTCTTTTCCTCGAAACCAGCGTACTGTTTCCTGTCGGTACACATGCAATGCAACATCCGAACACTCGCGCCTTATGTAAGTTTTCCAATCCCTTCCACAGTACCAATCTTTTCAAGTTAACCATGAACAGTGCAACTGAGAGAGAAACCAAACAAAAAGGCACAGGCTTCACAGGACTTGAACAGGGTTTCGACCACTAGAACTTTCGTTTCGCCTTATTTCACTGATTGTTCTAAAGCCTGTTTCTAAGAACAACGCTTCTATGTAGATTAGGTACATAAGTCCGGTCACTCAACTAATTGATCATCCGAGTGGTGCCCACGTGAACTGTGGTGGAATCAGTTCAAACTGTGCATATTAATTAAGTTTCTGTTTTTCCTTTCGTTAGATTGTTTTTGAACTAATGAGTAGCCTGGCGATATCTGATTTGTGATAAGCAGTGGATTTTGGTAGCGAATCCTGTGATCGCTTTCTACTGGTGTCATTTCGTGAGGTTTTGAATACGTTTATCTAGATTGTAAAAAGACGGAAAACACCCCCACTGATGACGACAAACATTGCCGAGAATACACTCGTGCATGGATGATACAGAAAGGTGAGAAATGTAGACTATTTTGAAACGAAGAAGAATTTGTGGTCCGGGTGGTCCGATGAAAATTATTCGCCACACTGATCAGTTTCATGTGAAAACGCTGTTATCGAAATGAAATTAATTTCGTGGATAGTGGTTGAGTGGATGGAAGAAAGGGAAACAATTCAGTGGAACGTAGCACTAGAAAAAATGGACAGGGAAGAATGATGTTCGTGGATAAGGGACGAATAAATTAAAGGCTCATCCGTAACATGAACGTCACATTTAGCTTGCCATAAACGAACTCGAACGAGATTGTTCTGTCTAGGATATGCGAACTTGAAATTATTTGACACTGAGAGATTTCATAGTCGTGACTATCGCAACTGAACGTGTTACCAGTTAGTCAGGGGCTTGGAGTGTAAACTGAAATATACTTTTTTCTGAAAACTCTTTAATAAGTGGTTAAGTGATATCGTTGACAAAGGTGAAGGAACATAACATCAGGTGCGCAAATGAGTAAATAATGATCATTGGTTTTAATCATAAAGCAGAGCCTCAACAGACAGTTAATAAATAGCGGGACGTCTTGCTCCGAAGGGACTTCAAGCTTTCAAAGCTTTCTGAAGAAAATTCAAACTCTTTACAACTCCTTTTTAAAGAAATTTGATACACTTCCAGCCGTTATCATGTATACTGCCTCTACTCTGAGCACTAGTGTTAGTTGGTAGCAGGCTAGGCAAACGTGTTTTCAGCTCCGTTTGGTTCAGGTCGATTTGGTGTTGAAAAACGGCAACTAAAACCCGACTGCACGTCATAATTCTGAGGATAAAAGGGTGCCAAAACCAAAGATTAGCTTATTAAAGAAACACAGATTCCGAACGAAAATACACCGCCGTAAACAAGCACATTTGTTTGCACACATTGGTCACCGTGGTTACCATCCAGTTGAATAACATCTCACTCGTCCCAGACATCCGCCAATGAGTTTTCCTAAGCATACTGAGTTGGTCGATTGACCTCTCTTTTCCGGAAACTAATTTCCATATATAGACAGCGAAAACCAAGCAATGGAACAGACCGCCCGCAACAGCATCAGAAGCTAGCGTTCTTATCTGTTCTGCCGATCGATTTCGCGAGTACAACATTTAAAATAAAGTCCATTTATTCTATTTATGAAAGATCCCAATGCTAAGACTGCTTTATAGTGTGGCTTCCGTGAAATCGAAGCATAAATCACACTCTGGTTCTATTCATCCGTTGCCAGCAATATGTAGCAGGCTCAGCGTTTGATGTATGAATCATTGAGTGTTTGAATAAACTGGTTGATCGAGTTGCATGTTCTATTATAAAAACGGTGGATTTTCAAAAACCAGTCGAAGGGCTGCGCATTCATCACCCTGAATAACAGCCTTCCTTTGTGCGATATTTTTGACCAGCACATTTGCACCAATCTAGTAGATCCGATCTTCCCGTTTGTTAAGCCTCACAACAATCTTCCGTCCGACAGAGAACTGAATTCAAGTTTGTTTGTGAGATCAGTGCGCTTGATCAGCGCTAAAGTTACCTGGATTCGACGCACATAATCGATAAACCGTAACTGTTTGATGGAATGTCTCAGACACTGCAGGAAGTCATACGTTTGAAACTGGAATCAGCTTGTTAAACCATATCAGTTATGCTTTTCACCAAGGCGGTAGAAAAACAGTATGAGATGCCAGAATTTGGTTTGTCCTCATCGGTCGATTACATATAACATCTTATCATACAGGTTTAGAACATAACGACAAGACAGTGAAACGGTTAGCTGTCACACAAACCTGTAGCAAACTGAGTGGACAATTTCTGTCCAATGACAACAATATCCACTGTGTCAGCGCTTTCTGGTGAAACCTGTCTCTAGTCGGCCACACGTTCCGTCAAACCAGCCATTGGATTTAAGAGTTTCACACTTGGAGTTAGTGGACGTCACTTTGGAAGTGGAATCACATGTGTTTCTCCCCCAGCCTCACCACCAACTTACGTATTTGCTCCGTTAGCTTCCGTTGTGTGTACCGGTCCACATTACTGCTGGTCGCGTTACCAAATCCGCAGGTGAACTACATTAGTCGCTGACTTTGGAAACCCTTATTAGGGAAATTATAAGCTGGCCGACTTCATCTGCGTTTGTCAAACCGCGGAGTGCAGATGTGCAGCCTGAGCATTATTTGATTTCAATTTAAACACCACTGACACTTGACTGCGGCTCTCCAGTCAGAAAGACTTACGAATTAGCTGGTTGAGATCTATTTGATTTTGTTAGTCCAGGTAAAGGAATTTGTGTTGTTTGTGACAGGAACTAGCAAATTTATTATGAACACTGCTCGACGTGCGTGATTTCAGAATTAGTATTTAAATCAATTACAACTTCCGGTATGCATTGTAGTTAGTTAAACTGAAAAATTCCTGTACAATTAGTGCGCATGAAACCATTTCAACCAGCAAATTGTGATTGTTGATGTGCGTCCGGATGTGGTGGATGGGTTTTAATTGCCTGCGCAGATGAGAAGGTGAGTGCATCTCAGTGCGCCTCTCTGCGTTACACATCTTCATCACTGTTCTTCAGATCAGCAGACCATTCAGGCTGCCTTTATTCAAGCATCGCTAATCATCCATTTTTTGTCCACGTTTAAGTATTCACAAAGTCGCACGTCTAAGTCCGATAAACAGGTTGTTGTTAGTAATGTATTGATGTGGATCAACAACCTTAACAACCCGCCCACACTGTACTGTCACCAAGTAAACTAGGCTCGTATATAAGTTAGACAAGACGTGGAGAATTCGACAGAATGAACAACAACAAATTTGACCGTTTTCCTACACCTCGACTAGAGCAGACAAAGTTTGACTCAAGTGAGTGACAAAAGTGGTTGAGACCTTTCCTGTTCACTCGACTGATATCAGATTACTACAGACATTTTGTCCGACTTGAGCTTTCAGACCCACCAGCTGATATTCGTTTCCTGAAGAGCCAGCCTATCAAGTAGATAGTTGCCTCCTGCCCACTCAATAAGTTTGGTTAGTAATTTTCATTGACCCTGACACGCAAAAGTGTTACCATATCTTATGCTGCACTGCAAATTCACTGTTTGAAAAATGCACCTCAAGATTACTGTTTCGTTCCCAGTGAAAATGCACAAACGTTTATTGTACTCATAGCAATTCATAACATAAACTTGTGCGCCAATGCTAATCAATTGTATGGATGATTATATTGCACATAATAGTCGATGGAAACCCCACGTACCCTCAGAAGCTCCAGCAAAGCACAAAATGTGTATCATATTCTTCGGAGGAACGACTGGCGACCAGAACATCGTCAAGGTGAACAAAGACACAATATAGGCCACGCACAACTTGTTCCATAAAACGCCTTAACGCTTGGACTGCATTTCAAAGACCGAAGGACATCCGAGGGCACTCATTCAGTCCAAATGGATTTGTGACCACAGTCTCCGGAATGTCTTCTTCAGCGACGGGAATTTGATAGGAGGCGCGCACCAAGCGGATTTGAAGGTAGACGCGCCTAGAATGTGGAGTCAAGGAGAAATCGTGGGTGTGGGGAGTGGGGTAACGGTCCGGTACAGTAGTATTGTTGCACGCTGGAAAATCGTCACGTGGTCCCCAATCCACGGGATTTTCTTGGGAACCAAGTGCAAAGGGGAAGACAATGCACTCTTGGATGGGCGGATGACACCAAGTTGTAGTATGTGATCAAATTCCGCCTTATCGACTCTCCGTTTTTCGAGAGGAAGACGTCTGGGACGACCGGTCACTGGCTGTCCTTCGATCACAATGGTGTGTGTCACGCCGTGTTTCAAAGAATGCGGGTGACATGACAGACTTGTCAACTAAGAGTATTGCTGAATCAGCTGAGAATATCGTAAGGGATTGGGTACCTCCATAAGGATTCCGATGGAATACATGTTGGTTAAGTTGCTCCTAGCACTTGAGGAAGGCAGGCTGTCCAAAGGTGTGTCGTAATGAATATCAACCAGGAGACCAAAGTGAAATAGGAACTCAGTGCCCAGAACTGCGGTCTGAAGTCTGCCACCAGAAAAATCCAGCGGAATTGATTTCGTAGTCCGTGGTCAAGAGTGAGTGAACGTCGGCCATACGTTTGTATCGGTTTTCCGTTAGCGGCTTGTGAGCAGAAAATTAGCTGACAACGTTGGTGGTCGCCTGCGGCTCATGGAATTACGTTTATCTTAGAACCGGTGTCAACTAGGAAGTTGTAGCTTGTGAATGTGTCAGAAATGTAGAACAGACGATACTTGGATGGAATGCCAGGCGCAGCAGTTTCCATCACTGGCCGGTCACTGAGTCTCTCTGTGTTATCCGCAAGATAGTAAGGGTGCAAGGCTGGATGCACTTCTCTGCTGTGTGACTGAACGTGCGGTGATATCAACAATGACCATGATCCTTGTGTGCTAGTGTTTTCGGACGAAGAGACCGTGTTCAAGATCAGCTGTGTGGTCTATGCAATCCAGAGTGCAGGTCGCAAACCAATAGCTGGACCTGTTCAATCAAACACTCCACTTGATAACGCAGGTCATCATGAAGTTGGCTGAAAACTTTATTCACTAGCTGGGGATTACGCTGAACGTCCAACGTTTTGTCAGCTACTCCAGCAAGCTCTTCTATAGGTACGGCACTGTTAAACGTAGCCAAAATCTCGCGAGTCGACGGTGATAGATTTTTCATCCACAACTGTGGAAAAGTGGTGTCACTTATCTTTCTGTCTTCAAGAAGCTGCTTCATGTGCCGTAGTAACTGGAATGGTTTGGGGTCAACTAGCTCCATTTCAGAAAATAGTTGGTTAATCTACCACTGTTCAGAAGCGCCTACCCTTCTAGTTAAGACGCCTTTCAGCTTAAAGTACGGCTGGTCGTCAGGCGTGTTGTTGATAATATCGGAAATATCCTCAGCGATCTCATTAAGGAAGGATTGAACTATTTGAAACTATATCACGATTCACGACGTAATGTACCTTGTTCGAAAAAGGGCTTCAACTTGCCTGAACGACAGACGAGGGTTACTGACTTCAAATTCAGGCAGTGTGATGTGCGCGGATTCAGTTAGCTTCTCAGTTGAGTCATCGTAGTTGGAAATCGTAACAGAAAACTCTCCTTGACACACGAAATTACTGGGCAGGTGAACACATTAACGCCTGTGATGAATGAACAGAAGACCGGGAAAAAAAGAACACAACGTGAAGATATTACGGGTTTGTTGAGGTGTAATGAGGGGGAAAGTTGAAAAGAATTTGACCATATCGGGCACACCAATTTGTCGTGGTCAAGAACGAGTTTTTGAATAGCCTTTTTGAAGATGTAAGCGTACCTCACTAGGCTATCTGTGAAAAAACGAACGAATACAACAGAATAGTTATGAGGGTTCCAGCAAGTTACGGTAGTGAAAGCATCCGACTCACAGAAGGTGTTCACATGTGTTCAACACCACCTCCACAGTATCCCAAATTAACAGTGTCCACGAAGCAAAGATATTTCGGAGATGCCGGAGGTTGCTGAAGCACCGTCGGAGCTGCGATGATGATGGTGATGCGACGGATCTAAGAGGAAATCGGTGCGCGACTGTGCAACAGAGAACAGAGCGGACTGGTTTGCACGAATTTTTGTTGATGTTGCAAAGTCACCGAAATCGATTTTAAGAACATGCAAAGGTGACTCAAAAAACGCTTTCGCCCAAAGCGAAGCACTGTTAGTGAACAAAAATAAGAAAGTATTCTGAAAGTGTAACGTGGTTTAAATTGTAGTTCAAGAGAACAAGGGGATAAAGAGAATTTGAGGGAAATCAGTCCAGCAGAAAGTCCCAGAATATTTTAAACTTACAGTGAAACACATAACATATTCCATAGTTGAACTCCGTTGTAAGCCGAAGTCTGGTGGCGTTTATTTTACACTCTGGGTAATTAGATCGACAGATACACATACTTTCTGAACGACCTAGTACTTTGAAGTGAAATGTGTTCCTGTCCTTTTCCATCAGTTCCGTTTGTGATTAGCACTAACGTGCAAACTAAACCCCGGTTGAGGGGAACGATAAGTTTATCCCTCAACTGAGCTGATATTCCTGGCTCAGGCGTATTCTTTGTCATTCATGTAGGACCCAACAAATAAACCTAGCAGATGATGGGTTTATGGTAGTGTTTTCTTGCGCACGAATGGGTTTTTGATACGTTTGTCATAATTTGAAATATTCAACGAATAACAGCGCATGGGTTGTTATGTTGTTGTAAGCAATTACTTCTATCCCGGTGGTGTCTAAATTCGGAGTCAAGCAGAATACGATCGGAGTGTCAGTTAAAATTACAGGAGTTTCATCGTGCTTTGCACTTGCTATAATTTTTCGAACTCAAATGTAAACAAAATTACCACAATGAGAGTTATTTGACAGCACCCAATTGAAACTGAGTCATTCAGACAAACAACACTGATTCAAAAATTGCACAAATGTGACGATTGTCACTGAACCTCTTTTCAATACCACTGCTTTCTGACACCGTGCAGCAAAACGTCCACAGTTTCGCTCGAAAAATAAATACCTGATTCGCTATGTTCACGTGTTATTACAACTGGGCCGGAATAAATTCTGGGGTTCAGCTAAGTCAGCTAATTCATTTCCGTATTCCTGGAACCATTACAATCGGCATCGCGCACTTCTGCAACTTCTTACGATGGATACATGACCACTTGAAATTCCGAATACTCAGAATTCGTCGAGAGAAATCAAAAACTATCTAGAACGCTTCGAAATATGGTATTTCACGAGCAAAGAGTTGAGGGTGGAGGAGAAATCCGTTCACTACTTAGCCATAATTAGTAAACATGCGTATAGCTTGGCGCAAAACCTGCCACTTTCAGATTCACCCATTTCTCTTTCCCACGAATCCTTGGAGAAATTGATGCTTTCACTTGTCCAACATGCAGAATCTGAAACGTTCAAACGACTCAAATTTTACAGGCTCGTGAGAGAAGAAATTCAGTGTTGTACCTAGAATTGGACTGTATAGAACACCGATCAAACGCATACGAATCGCAAGACACTATTAGACACAACAACAGAAAACATATATTGTTAAGTCCTATGTATCAATTGTACAAGATGTTGTAACGGTAAGATGATTGCATAACAAAAGCAGACAAAGCATGTCAGTCGCGTTCATCACATTCGCCACACCTTGATGTCTGTAATTCTATGGTGGTCATTGCATACGCTGGTGAATAGAGGAAATCAAGATATCAGACAATTCACGTTGGAAATCAAACTGTCGTTTTCACGTGTTCAACCCGTGAATTTTGAAGCAGCTGAACAAGCCAAATTTAATATGCTGATGAGAAAAGAAAATCAGGACATAAGGCAGTCCATTCTGGAAATCTAGACTTAGTCAACTCGGTGTAATTTCGATGACCTATTACGAATCCTACTTCATGACTGTTTGATCGCTAGAATGGATATGGGTGATCTGCAACAGAAGCTTTTGCTGCTTCCGGCTTCTACTTTGCAGTCAGCTAGAACACTACGCAAACAACATCAGGATGTCAAAGCGGCTGTGAAAGATGAACCGATGATTTTGTCCAGCAGCGATATGTTTTTTTAGTTGTCGATAGGTTTTCGGTAGTGAATGATGGTTAGGTATTGCTATGTTGAATGAGTTCCAACACGGTGCACTCACCAATTGGACTACACATTCTAGATCTGGCTTTAAACCATTTCTGTCTACAAAGTAACCAACGACGTAAAGAAAGCACCCAACGACGCGACGACCCTCGCTCATTTCAATCCAGAACCGACTGCTCATCTGATCCTTTCGACTGATGCGTCTAACCATGTTGTCAGTGCAGTACCTCAGCAATGCGTCAGTCGGGAATCATGATCGGTCTCATTTTATTCCCAGAAGCTATCACTCGCACAGGTCAATTATAGCGTTTCCGGTCGCGAGCCGCTCGTCCGTTAGACATTTTCGTCACTTGATAGAAGAACAGAACTTCACTGTTTCCAGGGATCATTAACTTTTAACCTACCTTTTCATCGTCAGTCGAGTTAAATAATCCTCTCGTAAAATTTGGCACCTTGACTTGCTCGCGCAATTCAAAACGGATACCCGACACATCGACGGAAACTCATAACTACATGCTAACGCGGTTTCTAGCCCTCAAGACATGTCCCCAGAAAATTACTGAAACTCAGATGTCATATACGGACTTTCCATCCATTTGCACCCGACCCTTTCAATCCTCCCGTATCCCCTTGTCATCTTCCGAATCCACTTCTACGTGTAATACTTCCGCTGGCATTCCACGTCCAGTCCTACCGCATTCTCTTCGTCGAACCATTTTTTGTTATTTGCATGTCTTACCCCCCCCCCGCCCGGTGTCTGCGCCACATTGGAAATAATTGCTACCCGTTACGGGAGCCGGTTTCCTCTCAAGCCCGGGAAAACTTAATCTGAACGGTTTACTAATATGCTGAATAACACTGCAGCCTAATTTTCTCAATGGTTGCTGAGGCAGTGAGTCAGTAGCAGGTGCATGTGTGAAGCTATGTTTACATATTTGTATAATATATATGTATGCCACGTATATAATAAATACTTGAGGCGTATGAGGAAAATTCTGCAGAAATATGTAAACATGTGCATACTTATATGAATATATATGTACCTACTGTAATGAATAAATAAATGTACATATATATATATGTATACATAGGTATATACACATATGTATAAATCTTTACAAATGTGCGTATACATATAAATATACATGTGTGTACATATAAAAGTTTAGAAGCTTTTTTACATGTCTACACATACGTACGTACAAATACGTAAATAAATATATATGCATATCAGAATATATACACGCGTATTTATATACGTGTATGTTTTACAAAATATACATGATTTATACATATACATTTATACGTGTGTACAGATATACATTTATGTATTTACGCATACAAATCGGGTATGCCCAACCGGTAAAGTACCCAGCTGTATATATAACTATGCGTGCAGGTACATATATACATCTCTATGTGCACGTGTACAAACATCAATGTGTCCATTGAAATATGAATACATACAATTCTGTACATAAATTGGAACGTACATGTGTGTACATGTATGTATATTTGTACGTATGTGTGAACATTTATGTATACGTACATGTATGTGTTGACATATTATGTAGATATATATATATGCACGAATTTACAAGTTCGGTAAAGGAGGATAAACATGTACACATAAATCATATGTTGTTACATATATACATGCGTATAAAAATTCACACCCGTATATAAGTATAAATGTGTGCACGAATGTATAAATACAACTATATATAGACAGCCTGGATATATACAAATATTCCTGATGAGTAATCGGGGATTTGGTTTATTTTCAAGTTGACCATCACTCACATCTGACCAGAGCCTTCGCATTCAGATAGACTTTCCAGCCAGCCTCTTTCCAGAAGAAGCACTAGACTCGAGTTTCGCTCTCATTAGAGCTCGTCGGTAGTGCAGATCCTTGCCACGTCCGGGATTTGAACTCCGGCCATTCCAATCATGAGGCAACCGTGTTCACCACTGTGTCATTTATCTCACATCAACCACTATCGCTTGTGAGTAATGATCAGGTTGCTCGATCGTCTCGAGAGGAGACACAGTAACTGTCCTGTTAACTCCGATCGGTTATCCTGCGATTAGGACTTCCGAGTTAACAGGACAGTAACTGTGTCTCCTCTCGAGACGATCGGGCAACCTGATCATTGCTCACA
>QNGE01003870.1:0-14438 GCA_008508345.1 Paragonimus westermani | reverse complement strand
CATACAATGCAACAACAAAGCCGAAGAAAAGAATGGATAGAAGTCCACAGACACTCACGCAACTGCTTTTTGTCTGGCTGCTCCCCTTTGGCCAATCTGACAAGGTTGAACCCGCAAGGACCGAAGTCACAGTCAGCACAGCCCTCAGGATCTAAACAGCACGCAAGCCTGACCACCACGCCAAGGTAGCAGAAAGGGTCAGGATAAATGCATATACACACATATACACACACGTATCACTGGATAAATACATAATTGGGTATACTGAATGATGCATGGGATGGTACTGCATGTCCAGGAGGTTGCCGATGAAATTAGACTCAATGGCTCTCATAACCTATCAACGGAATGCCGCATGCCCAATCGGTTAGGAACCCAGGCGGCTGCTACTTGAATAAGACCCCGTGGTCTTCATCGTCTGCCCTCAGTGAACAATCGCGCGCATGTTAACAATAAACGAGCGGGGCTGAGGTTGAAGAAAAGTTATAAATGACCCTGAAAAGAACCGTGAGGTCATTCCAGAGAAGGACAATGGGGCTGTTCTCGTGTTGCTTTTGAGCGTGTGTTTGCTAGCTTCACGTTGGTTGCCTAGTCGTCTCGTAGTCCACGAGTGATGGTATTACCAGAGGCACTGGGATCACTGGACGAGGTTGACATTATCCTCGTCTAGGTCCACGGGATCCTCACTCAAGTAGCATATCTGGTAAAAGTCATTGTTTGCCAGCTTCAATGCCATATTTCTTACAACCCGCTCCCTTATCTTTGCTTTAAATTGCTTTGAGTCACCTATAGTGACTTACCCAACACGCCCTGTTGTTAAAGAATCCCCTGTAACTCTCGTCAGTCACTCGAATTCCACGTGCGGGCTTTCTGCGCTCCGTGGAAACGACTGGGGCGCACATGGTGGGGATGGTAGGCATGTGACTCAACTCATCGGATTGGTACACCGCCTTACTAGCGGATGGGATGGAGGGGTTCAGACGATTAAGATCGGTAGGATGGGAAATGCTACACGGGTGGATATCTGAATTAGTCATGGAGCATCTTCTGGTTCGTTTTCCCTCTGACTCTTCCTTTGGAACGGAGAAGCAGTCTTACCAGTTCTCCGTCCGTCGTGTCTTATTCTACAACCACAAAGTATGGAACGAATTTGGGACACTTATTTGCACATTCTCTCTTCCATGGAATGAGCATTGCGGCATGAGGACCGGACGCTTCGTTAACGAACCACGGAACGCTGTTACATGCTTGGTGTTACTATCATCACTCATGCAACCCAACGTAACATCTTTCACTTACCAAACCCTATTTTAACGGGGATGCGCCACAGGAGTGGACATGTGTACTATGGGTTTCTGCATATCGCTGGGTGCAACTTCAGTGAGGACAATGGCGGGCACCTCCCACCTACACTTCTCTGCTAACTTGCCGATCGGCCTGCCGATTTCGCGGAAAACCGTGACGATGTGCCTACACAGTACCAGTCATCGCGAAAAGAAGCAACAATCTCATCTACTGTTCTCACCAATAACAAAGTGGAACGTTCGCTGTTTTGCACATCAAAAAGTACACGTCCGTTTTTCGTAACCGACGTCCTCTATCTGATTATTGCCGTGGTGCTTGCGGAGAACACGTCCTTTATATTCCCATAAAGATGCCCACTGGTATACGTGGTTTCTTTGATAGACGTCTAGGCATACCAGGTGAAGACAGGGCCAGGACACATCCATTAAGTGAAAGCGGCAAAATTCCGTGGTACATCTAGGGCGAACTTTGCAGATTGCTCACCATTGTGCAGGTGAACGAGTATCGATGAAGGTCTGGACTGACGTGCACGGCAACCTGTTTGGCATACGTCCTAAAACTATTCGGTAACTGGTCGTCGTTTCATTGGTCATCAGTGCGTAAAAAAAACGTTACACCCACATCAATTACGTCTACCAGCATAGCGTGCTACAGTATGAAGCCACCGTAGGTTAACTAGTAAGTGGCGTCCGCTAAAACGATGTCGGTAAATTTAGGACAGAGTTGAAATGAACCTTTGGGAGTGAAGGATACGAAACGCAAAAGCTCTTCCCCTGACAACGAGCAGCACTGTTTTGGTATTGATATGTTCGCCGAGCTTGGCATTTAGGTTGCAAACGTTTCATCACCAAGCGAGGTGACATCATCAGTGCGTGAGTGTTCGACGTATAATTTTGAATTTGGCGAACACTCACGCACTGATGATGTCACCTCGCCTGGTGATGAAACGTTTGCAACCTAAATGCCAAGCTCGGCGAACATATCAATACCAAAACAATCAACCCGAGCTACAAACAACACCACCATTATTCCCAACCATCAGAAGCAGCACTGTCCTTCTGCTTTCAGCAGATTGCGCACTTGAATGAGCGCGCTCCGAGTATCAGCCTTACCCTGCTTCTTACGTAAGTCGAGTAGGTCGTCCGGATGCATCTTAATCCTGAATTTACTGATAGTGTGCAACTTTATTTCACGAGTAATTCTCAAGTTCTTCATCATCTCCAGTAAATGCCACTCATCTACCACTGGCAGGCGTCTATTTCTCGGATATGTGCCAGGCTGTCCAACTTGGAATCCGTGTTAGTGTTCCAGATTGGCCTTCCCAATGCGATATGCGCCACTACGATAGCGAACTACCCAAATTGCCTTGCAATCGTAAACAACGAATCTGAAGCGATTCTAAATGCCATGCAAATTGTACAAATATGTTACTGTTTGGCGGCTGCCGCCCGGCTTGCTTGGGTACTAGTCGTAGACCATGAGTTCTCCAGTTATCGTAGGGCAAAAAAATATTTTACTGCACATTCCGCTTTATTACTTTGGCACATGATGCAGAAACTGGAATCTTCGAAGTCTGCGTCAGGGACTCACATTTGTTTGTTTCAGCTGGCCGTTAACTGGTGTAACATGCAGGCCAGCCGACACCACTCTGGATGCCCGTAAATTCGCGGACCAACCTTCGGGCAACGTAGACGCACCAGGGGACAGCGCTCTTCCGAAGTAGGGGTTCGAGCAACAGCTCTGAAAAGAGAAACAATACGAACAAACATGAGCCGAAGGCCCAGTAAGCCATGCACACGACTTACACAAACGACAATTAAAACGGCACCGACAACACAGCAGCACGCCCCGTTACACAACTCAAATTCAATCCGTGCGCGCTCGCTGGTTTCGGTTGCGCGTTACACTGGCAACGACCTTATCGTATGTTACTTTTTAAATTTGGTAGGCTGCTGTTGTAATTGTTTGTTGTCAGTAAATGGATACCGAAATATTATATATCTATATATATGATTATGCAGATATTATTCGCCAGGTCATTCGCAGGATATTTTTTCGCTTTCAGGAAGTGATTTGCATTGCGGCCTTCGGGGTCATGTTTGGGGATCGCGGCATAACTGAAGAAAGTGAGTTCCTTCATATATGCTTGATGAAAATTATCCAAGGGAAGTGAACTCTGCCGTCTGACGACAATAAAATGAAAAATCCTTGAATACCGAATGATATTTCTGTGGTATCGCCCAGAAATTTGAAAATCATTGAGTTCCACGACAGAAGGCGTCACAGGAGTTGAAGAGTTTTGCTTCAGTCGAACACAAATCGGTTTGTCTTTCATTTGACGCCGAGATCGGAATTAGCAATGGCAGGTGTTGTGACGCTATAGATGCGCTATCCTGTGAAAAAGTTTTTCACGTGTGTTTAATGTTTGACGGTCGCCTGTTAATGAATGGCGCATGATATGTAAGCCTGATGGGACATGCCTTGATACATATTCTGTCGGCGTAATACAAGGAAAATAGATTTCATTCTAAATTTCGTTCTAAGTAATGGATTATATGCAGGGCTCTGAAGATGTCTTTGTGGATCTGGAAACTGTTGGCTTCGGCAATTTCATAAGTTGCTTAGATGGATACATGAAGGATTACAATGCTCTGAACGGGCTTGGTTCAAGCAAGAAATCAGGCAGTGGACGCTCGGAATATGATCACGTGAGTGTGATTGCCGTTGAGCTTACGTGGCAGATGGCGTGCTGCTGCATAAAATACAAGCAACGTACGAGCTAGAGCCGTCAATTACGACGTGTTTAGTGAGTTGAGTTCACATACTTCCCGTTGCACAGTTCACGAGATACATGCTGTCAATTACGCTTCAACGTGGTTAAGAGGAAAACCGGGTTGGTTGTTAGCTATTTTACATTGGAGCACAACCACGACATAAACGCCTTCCTGTGCGATACGCATTCGACGATTCGTCGGCTCACGGAAAGTGTAGTGAACGATTCGAGGCATCTTTTAGAGTATGACACGCCAACTGCTGAGTTGAAGCAGTATGCTGCGGAGGTTTATGGCAAGTATAGAACGACCATGGATATTTGCAACATCTGTCATCGGTTGAAACCTCCAGTAGTGAGTATATGAGTTCGCCTGCACTAATGTAACAGAAAACCTGCCACAACTTCTGCATCATGTGGTGGAAAACGGCGTATTGTATGTCATCAGAGAAGACGATAATAGACACACGCACGTATGTTTTGCACGCAGAGAGCAAACGCAGTTATTCAGACGGTTCCCTGATGAGGTAAACGTCGATGCCACTCACGGAACCAACCGCCACAGGTAGGTCCTCTGTCACTCCACATTCGCTGCTGTAGCCTGAAGCTATATCAGTTCATGGTCACAGACGGCATGTGTCATGGACGACCCATGATGTACGCCTGTTCGAAGTGAGGAATACGCAGCCATGCGTCAACTGTTCGCAATATTCCGGGAGGTGATGGGGGGACAAATACGTGTCAGAACTTTTTCGACGGATAAAATGACGGCCCAAATGCGAGCAGCGCAAGTAGTCTTTTGGTGCGACACAATGTTGTTACTTCCATGTTCAAGATACTGTCAGGAAACATGTAACTTGATGTAATAAACCTCATAATCACCATTCAGACGAATTCCTTCAGAAGCCCATATTTGTTCCATCACATGGCTACGTGCAATATTTTTCTTAAGAGTGAGTGGTTACCTTTGTCTGTTCATTTTGAAGGTTCAATCGGCATATTGCGAAACTCAGGCAAACAGACATGAGCTTCATGAACTACCTTTTGTGCAATTTGCTATATATGAAGCCAGTCAGATGTTCTTCACTTCAGAAATCGAAAAAAACAACCGTCTGGATAAGGCGAGTTAGCGACTAAATTTGGTCCCGCAACTAGTGGCTAATGCGGAAGTTTGAGATGCAGTTCACCTACGGTTGCGACCACCGGGAGGTGGTAAGCGTAGAAGTGTACGTTGAGATTATACTCTCTCGGCTGACAACGTTCGCCAGTCAGTTGGTGTTAAAGCACCTCGATTGACGCGCTTCCCTGCTGCATTTCAAACGGCTGAACGAGTTCAAGGTAATCGTAATTTATGTAACATCAACCGGTTAAAACGAATGGTTACCGGTCCGATAAGGATCAGCTATTTTTCCATGCGGTGTGCATGGATAATGCTGATATATTGCGCTGCCTCTTCTGCACAGGGTAGTTGCAACCCCCTTGCCGGGTACGTTATGATTTCATTAACTATGCTGGTTCAGTTGCATCGACCTCGAACACAATGCCACCTCCGACGTTGAAACATAGAAAGAGGCCGTGTGCAGCGCCATTAATCACTGATAACACCTCTAAAGATCAGTTTTACGTTGTTCCCCCGCGCAAGCGGGTCCGAGTGAAAGTGTTGGCAAATGACTACACAGACGTCACCGGCAACGGTAAGTGGTGCCCCACCTAACATGTTACATTCCGCTTAACTTCAGACCGGCGTGCACAGCAAGAAGAGGGCTTCTACTGAGGCGGAACCGAAAGCATACATACATATAATAAATGTATCCCGACACTTCAGTATCACTTTCCCGTTGTGGCATTGTGATTATAGGGTACACGTAAGCTAACCGTTTAGCAGGTCACCCCCTATGAGCACAAACCCTTGTTCCGCTACGATTTCCGCTCTTTTCGTCAAGCGGCCAATCAGGTGTGATCGTAGTGGAAACGGCGTTGTGTCCACAGCAAACGCCGTTTCCACTACGTTTTTTCGACCAATCACGCGTGGAGGTTGTGAGGACCAATAGGAACGCAGCACGACGCGTGCTGAAATCCGCTATTCTCACCAGTATTTTCGCCGATTATTAGCCCATTGCGTACCCTGATTGGACGTATATCCCCCCTTCACACCTGCAGCCACATAACCTAACCATCCGTTCAACCGTGGTCTTTTCGCAGGTTCCATCGGAGTGAAAACGACGTGCGCAATATAGAGAAGTAACAGTTATTGAAATTAACTATTTATACATCTAAAAAATGCGAAATGTTAATAGACATTCAGGTTGAATTCGTCCGCTTCATCTAGGTCCACGATCACTTTCTTCTCCTGTGTAAGTAATAATGCCACCATGTTACCGCAAGCTTACCAGGTTGATGTCCTCACTGTCTTGTGCGGACGATTGTAGAATGGACCGTTTGTCCCTTGCGCAATGTAACCACGCCTTACAGTATTCACTGAGCACACTGTCAGGGGTGGTTGCGTATTCCGTCCTGTCGTGTATATGGCAGACCATACCTATTAAAAATGCCTTTAGCTGTGTGCGTTTGGATGCAAACGTGTTGTGTGCACCGAAATAGGTAATTTGTGCAGTGACTGTCCTTGTCATCAATCGTTCCATCATATTACGAAGAAGAACTGCGGTACTGGGGGCACTGATACCCTGGAAACTATCAGCCTGAAAGAAACTCAACTGGTTACTGATCTCACCACTCACCATAGCGGATTGGAACTTGCACTCCAACATTTTTCTATCAACTTCTTCTGACTGTGTTACTGAGGTTACCGGTAAAGGCGAGCACAGCGTCTTTTATTCGCTAGTTGCGTTATTTCGGCAGTCATACGTTCCACGGTTGCCCGTAATGAGTTCATTTGCACATTGATACCGTAGGCTACCTCTGAGGAATTGTATTAGGTGCAAGCACGCTGTTACCATTTAGAGCATTCAGAAAAGATGAGCGAATCTCTTGTAGATCTTTCTTAGTGAGTTTCCCTTCTAAGCCATTCCCTGCAAGTAATTGATTCCGAAGTAAGGTTTCCTCACAAATGTCGTTGTGGATGATGGATTGTGCACCATAAGTGATGCAGCCAATGGGTCTTCGATGTTTCTTTGTGGAGCTGCATGATGAAACTGAATATCTCATCGGAGTAGGCTCACACTTCCTTCTTCGTGCAATGCCGTCCAGTTCACTGTCATCGTCCGTGAACCTCGGTCGGTTACTGGCAAATGGTTAACAAATAGCAACAATCAACTTACATTGGATGTTTTGGGGGTAACCCCATGGTTATTGTGTCGTCGCTGGAAAGCAGGTTACCGGATGTGTACCGCACTTCCATTTCCCTGACATGCTCAAAGTCAACTGCTAAGAAATATAGCTATGTTTGTTATATACTAGCTTCACTTATTTGTAATAACCATTATGGTAACTGGTAACTTCGGATCGTATGTACTCAGCTGCAGGTGTTTCTGTGCATATCTGCAATACGCAGTTCCAGTCAGTCGTGGAAAAACCGCTCCTTTTCCAGCAGCATCCAGCCAGCTGCTGCTGACAACGACAACATCTTCGTTGTCGTCGGCCTTAATTTTAACTACGCAGCAACACTTTGGTCTAATCATATCTGAAAGTAGAAAGGTTTTTGTTAGTTCCAGGTAACATTGTTCACGTCAGCGAAGTAAAAGTTCACAAACACGTCTTGGCTCATATTTATTGGCGTTTTTGTCAAACGTGTGCAAACGAGGAATGACAAAAGAAATTGATGGCGAAGTAAAAAGGACACATTTACGGAATACACAGGAAAGAAATAGGCGGCACACATGATCGTTGATTTCGTTTACCTGAAATATGAACAACATGGACGATGGGATGCCACGCACCTAAAAGTCAGCATTAACCGCGAAACGTTTACAAAAAAGAATTGGTTGGTTCGCATCAATAGTGTTGATGTCCAAAATAAGGTGGGGCAGTTTGTGTGCAATGATCACCATATTGGAACTAACGTTTGAAGAAAACGAATCTTTAAGAGGTAACTTCCGTATTTTGCATCCACTGTTGTGGTCTTCAGCCAGCAGTGACCGATCAGTCTTAATCACTTTGGCCGGAGTACACTCTTCTTTCCATCTGCGGTATAATTGGGCTACCGGATTGCATGGGGAGTACAGCATATGTTCGATGTGGTAAATGTACGACTCGAAGGGGAAAGCTGAAAACCTGTCAAGTTGGCCGTAATATCCGACGTCATCCGCCAAAGGTATGAGTGCACATTGTATGTCATTTCCCCTGCTCCATATATATGAAGTAGATGTGCCCAATGGGTTTGGGGATACTCTTCTGCAGCAGCTGCAGCACAAATATGCCTTAGCGACCTTCTTGATGCGGATCTGTTGAAAGGATTCGGTGGGAGACAGGGCCGGCACGATGGATGTCTTCATCAATGTGAAGGCAGCTGTTTTAAATGGGGTTTCTAGAGGGATGGGTGTGTAGTAGATGGTTGCGTGTTCGTGTAACGTCGGCCTCACCAATAAATGTGGTGGATGTAAGTAGTATATGGAAATTCATGTGTGAATATGAGGTCAAATTCTGATAAAAAGGAAAACAAATAACTCACAATAGTTCGTGGAGGCACGTTGGTTCAGTGTTCCACTACACGAAATGAGGATTCTCACTGAAACTGCTTGTCGTGTGACCCCCAGATAGTCTCGATGTCACTACCGAGATAATTCCAACGACAGATAAATAAATAAATAAATAAATAAATAAACTTGCCGAGCTTAAAAGTTGGTTCCGCTTAATTCTAGCCCTTTCAAAGATTTGTACGCCACCGACCCTGAACGCGAACAGTAAGCAGAACTCGCGAACTCGGAAGTGTAGTTTTTTGGGAATTATCGATTACTCTGCGGATCGATTAACCTCGTTCAAACATCATGTGTACATGTGAGGTTGAAGAAGATGAAAAGGCATGAATAACAATAAAAATATGAAGTGGAAAATAGTGTACAAGACGCTACAGAGCGTTTGTTGGTTGAAAACATGATGAATGAATGGCAATGAGGATAAAACAAAACAAACTCTCCATAGTCATATCATGTACTGTGATCTGTTAGATGTTTCGGCCAGTGTACAGATCGCCCTCTTCGTGCGGTACGTTGTTCGTGGGAAAAAGGGGGCTGAGCTGTATGGGGTGTAATACTGTTAGGGATGGAGAGGGGTTGCTCTCAGTTAACGTCGGTTCAGGTGGGTCAACACCTTGTTCTGTGTAGGCTGGTTTCAGTTGATCGATAGATACCGATTCACTTCGTCCAGACTTTTCAATAGTGAAGAATTTCTCGTCCCGTTCAACCACTTTGAAGGGGAGCGAGGTTTCGTGGATGTAACGGTTTCTTGGTGGCGTCTTGGCGCATAAACGCAAATTTGCATGTGAACAAATCTGGAGATTTTTGTTCTCGGTGCCAATGTTTGCAGGTCGGTGTGAAACGAAGGCTGGACATGTGCTGTCGTAAACGTGAAATGTAGTCCGTGCCTGGGTCTGGATGAGTCTAGGGTTGGATCAGTTCTCCGGGGAGATGCAAGTTGGTACCAAAAACTAACTCAGAGGTAGTACAGCCAACGTCCACTTCAACGGTAGAGCGGATTCTGAGGAGAATGAGTGGTAGACGTTCACTCCACTTCGTTGCGTCGGACTGAGCGTTTATCGAGGCTTTCAGTTGTCGGTGAAAACGCTCGACTGAACCGTTAGCACGATGGTGATATGCTGTCGTTTTGATGTGCGAGCAACCCAGTAACTGCGTCAAATTGCGAAAAAGAGAAGACTGGAACCGGGTGCCTCGATCCGTGGTGATTGTAGATGGCACACGAAAATTAGCGATCCAGTGTTCTAAGAAAGTTTTAGCGGCTCTCTCTGCTGAAATATCTCTGATGGGCACAACCAAAAGCCAACGGCTAAGACGGTCGATTGCAATCAGTATACGCGTACAATCGTTGGAGGGTGGTGGTGGGCCAACGATGTCAAGATGCACGTGGAAAAACGTGCGTCCGGTTGGGAGAATGTGCCTAGTGTGGTAACCGTATTCTTGTGTACTTTACTCCTTTGGCACTCCAGACATTGCTCTCACCAAAGGCGAACGTCTTTGTTCATAAAGGGCCAAACAAAACGTCGTGCAATCAATTTCAGTGTGCCGCGTTTTCCAGGATGAGATAAACGGTGGAAATGATTGAAAACAGTGCGACGGTAAGAAAGTGGAACGGAAGGTCTGGGTGTACCCGTTGAAGTATCACACAAATTGTCGCCAGCTTGCGTCGGTAAAGGGATGGTAGACACTTTCAAGGACTCACAAATGGAAACGTCCTTCATGTCCGCACTGCACTGCTGGGCTGTGGCCATTTGAGACAAAATGAAGGAAGGAGGTGATTTGACTGAGTTGACATCAGGTCGTAATAATGCATCAGCCACCACATTGGCGCCGCCACGTAGGTGTCGGATGTCCGTGGTGAATTAGGAGATGTGGTTCGAATGTCTGATTTCGCACGGAGAGTACCACTCAGGTTTAGCATGAAAAGCAAATGTTAAAGGCTTGTGATCGGTTTGCACAACAAAATGTCGACCTTCTAAAAGATGCCGAAAATAATGATTCGCCAAATAACTGGACAGCAATTTACGTCCGAATGTGCTGTACTTGGTTTGTGCTGGTTGCAACTTTTGAGGAAAAGGCCAGGGGTTGCCGTTCACCATTCACAAACTGTTCCAGGACTGCGCCGACGGCAGCGTTTGATGCATCTGTGGTAAGAATGAGACGAGCGTTTGGATCGCAAGTGATGAAGCACAGTTTTATGGTATGACATGGGGCTTCTTTTGCTGTCGAGAAAGCTGCTTTGGCTTCAGGTGACAGTTCAACTGACTTGCGTTTAGAGTCAACTAGGTCAGTTAGAGGTTTTACAACGTCCGCGCAATGGGAAATGAAACGTCGATAGTAGTTGAGTGTGCCGAGAAACCGTCGGAGTTGTATCATCGTAGTGGGAGTCGGAGAAGTTAGCTCCGAAGGCACACTTACCGATGTTGATTTTAATATCATATTGCGCAAAACCTTCAAAAACAGCACGAAGGTGGCAAAGTGTTCCTCGTTTGAGCGGCTAACGATCAAAACATTATCAATGTAGACGTACGCAAAAGAGAGTCCGCGCAATACTTCGTCCATGACTCGCTGAAATGTGTGAGCTGCATCACGGAGCCCGAAAGGCATCCTTGTGAATTCAAAAAGTCCGGAAGGTGTTGTAATGGCTGACTTTGAAATATCTTCTTCCGCGACCGGGATGTGATAATAGGCGTGTACAAGGTCTAATTTAGCTCCAGTGAGTCCTAACGAAAAGTCATGTATTTGCGGTATCGGGTACCTGCGCGGGATTGTGCAATTGTTGAGAGCACGGTAACCACCGCAAGGTCGCCAATCACTCGGAGACTTTTCAGGTACCATGTGTAGCGGTGTTACCCAAGAGCTGCTCGAAGGTCAAATTATGCCCAACTGAAGCATATGTTCGAATTCAGCTTTGGTTATTTTGAGTTTATCCGGATGTAGACAGCGTGAATGGGCGAAAACCGGAGGACCGCGTGTTGTAATGTGATGTTCCACACTGTGCTTAACCATCTCGATGTATGAGCACGGTCGTGTTAACGAAGGAAAATCCTTCAACAGTGCTGCAAAAGACGGTGTTGGTGGAAGAGCGGGTCGGATGCCGATTGACGCTATCGTCGATTGAACACCATTTAATGTGCAGGCGGTAGTGTTGTTACCTAGCTTACACCTCTTGACATCAACGAAAAGGTTAAAGCGTGCCAGGAATTCGGTACCGATGAGTGGCGTTTGAACCCCGGCAAGCAGGAATATCCAACGGAAACATCGCCGAAGACCAAGATCGACAGGGAATGAGCGTTCCCCGAAAGTTTTGATGCGACTTTGATTTGCGGCCTGTAAGGTGTACTGGCCTGACTGAAATCGATCATTTGGTTGCGGAGGAAAGAATCTGAGCTCGGCTCCGGTAATGACAAGAAACCGCAAGCCGGTTGACCGGTCCCTGATGAAAAATAGGCGACTAATACATGCTTGGCCAGCAACAGTCGTCGCCGTTACTGGCTGGCCTGTCGGTTTGACGGTAACACGTGGCGAGTTCGGAATGTGCACGGCGGGGTGCACTTCTTTGCCTTGACCCGGAAGTTTTGGTGGTACTAGCACCACCTTGTTCGGGTGCGAGAGTTAGGTCGTGTACGGCTCTCGGGTGGTTGCTTCTTCAGTTTGTTAATCTGCACAGCCATATTGTCCATACGGTGGCACATTTTCCCTATCAAACGTTTTAGGCTATCATCAGTTATCGGGACTGAATGGTTTGACTTGGGAACGGTTATGGTCGTGGTGCACACTGGCTGTGAAGGGAAAGTCTCTGCTACTTTGTCCGAAAGGGCAGCTACTTTGTCGAGTGAGCTCTCTTCATCCATGACAGCTAAAATGTGTTGTACCGCGGATGGCAGTTTCTCGGCTAATAACTGTTTTAAAGTGGCAACGTCAACCCTTCGCGAGCTCAAAAGATCTCTCATATAACGCGACATTTGAGATGGAGATCGATCACCCAACTCGACCGAATTGAACAAATAATGAATGAGTTTTGCTTCTGACTCCCCAGTGCGTTTTATGATGGCGTCTTTTAAAATATTATAGGGGAAATCAGCTGGAATTGATTCCAACAGGTCTTCCCGCTTCAGCTGCGACATCAAAAGAAAGTGATTGTACCACGTATGAAAATCTTATTTTCTCCGATGTTATCCACCTGGTGGTAAAAACGGCTTCAATCTGATGGGACAACAGTCGAGGGTTTCGGACGCTGTACTCAGGCAGTTTTAAAGCAACGCTGTGTTTGGTTTCAATGTCAATGTCTGCAGTGTCGTCAAACATTGCTAATGATAACAGAAAGTGGATAGAAACGCAGTTCGGAGCAAAAAAATAAGCGGGCTTACCAATAAATGTAGTGGATCTAAGTAGTATATGGAAATTCATGTGTGAATATGAGGTCAAATTCTGATAAAAAGGAAAACAAATAACTCACAATAGTTCGTGGAGGCACGTTGGTTCAGTGTTCCACTACACTAAATGAGGATTCTCACTGAAACTGCTTGTCGTGTGACCCCCAGATAGTCTCGATGTCACTACCGAGATAATTCCAACGACAGATAAATAAACAAATAAATAAATAATTAAATAAATAAACTTGCCGAGCTTAAAAGTTGGTTCCGCTTAAATCTAGCCCTTTCAAAGATTTGTACGCCACCGACCCTGAACGCGAACAGAAAGCAGTACTCGCGAACTCGGAAGTGTAGTTTTTGGTAATTATCGATTACTCTGCGGATCGATTAACCTCGTTCAAACATCATGTGTACATGTGAGGTTGAAGAAGATGAAAAGGCATGAATAACAATAAAAATATGAAGTGGAAAATAGTGTACAAGACGCTACACCGTATTAATTTTACAAACACCAATCATGGGGAAAAAGTAATAAAACGGACAAAATAATGAGGAAGAACTCTAGATTATGAAGAGACAGTTGGCTCACTTGCTTCTGAAATAATAGTTCTCAGGATTTCCAATATTCGATGAAAAATGTTGAGTTGTTGTATGAATTGTTGATTCACAAGTTTAACGTTGGCTTTATGTCCAAGGTCATGCCAGACAAAAGGTTTTTCAGGATGGAGAAAATGAATAGTCGAAGAATTTTGCCTTCAGTTGATGTAGATAGCCTCGGAAAAGTATGTCGAATCCTTTGGGAAGATGCAGGGAGATAGGTGGGCCCCAATTTTTCCGGAGAAATGGACGATCTTCTGGACTGGGCTCTTTTATTTCATCAAATCAACGGAATTTCACGAAGTGTCCAACCAGTACAGGATTTTGATTTTTCGGACGTTATGGTATGTTGTCTCGTGTTGGAATTTATCGTGGAATCAACAATGGAAGGCAAAATTACTTTATAAGCAGAAGAACAAAATGATCATGAGAAGTGCGACGAGTAATGGAATCTGACATTTTCTGAATAGATCTTTTATGTAGAATTTATAATTTTGTGTTAGTTAATAAAGTATATATCTCTAACAGATAAATTTTATCCTATAACGCGAAAAGTGATCGACTCACAGATTTTCCTAGTATATGACTACGGCCGAATTCCGATGACATTTAGTATATACAGCCGTTATGTAGAATGGAAAAGATGTTTATCAAAACGGGAAGATCATCAGATGGTCTGTTAGCATAGGAAGAGGCACATATTTATATGTAATCATATGAGGCTAACAGGTTAAGCTATAT
>QNGE01003869.1:61329-73403 GCA_008508345.1 Paragonimus westermani | reverse complement strand
CATTCGCTTAAGCGTATTCCATCTGGAATGGTATGCTGAACACAGAGAACATTAACATTATGTCAATCACTCGCGATTATTTTTATTCTATCCAGATTGCCTCAAGTCTACCGCGTGTTATGTCACTGCAATACTGACAAACACACGGGTTCTGTGCATCACACCACCAACTTCTAAAACATCAGGAGACAACATATACTTTTTCGTTGTAGTTTCGTTCGTTTATTCTCACACGTTACTATGATACATTAATCATTCTGTTTACTGGCTAGATCGACCAACATCAGTCAACAACTTTTAAAAGTCCATAGTGCCGTCAAACGAGCTGATTGAAAAAGAACCATTCTGGAGATTTCATTGTTTACTCCATAAGATTATTGATCTGTTTAATAGACGTGCAAGTCAAACTGTAACAGCAGATGTCAAATTTAACGCGCAGCATCGCAAAAGTATTTGAAACACTGGGATCTCTTCATTAACTCCATCGGCACAGAAAAAAGACATGTTGATTCATGCTAACACTTCGCTTACTCTCGCCAATCACAAACGCAAAACATGTAGATTGTATATAACAGACAAATAGAGATAGACATGTTATGGAAACGCACACATTCACATTGCGTATTATGTCATCACCACCACGGTAAACTTATAACGCCCGCTGGTGAGTTCTGATCAACATGGCTTCAGCAAAGACCAGTAGCTTCTGGTTCTGACCCTGTAACAATATTTAGAGTGAGCCAAGTGAGTCAAGTTGGTGACCTGTTAAAATGAGGTGTCTGGCAATCGATGGTGCGGGGCTTCGAGCAACGGATTCACCGGTTTCAAATTGTTATGTCATGATTTGTTTTGACTAGGTCGGGACGTGTTCTGCCACTCGCTGAGATAACTGTCGGTCTGATCTGCCTATGTAGATGTCATCGCAACTGCAAGTGAACTGATGGGCAACGTGAGAGACTGACTAGTCAGACAAACTGCATTTGCTACTCTGTAGGACATGAACAAATGCGTCCGTTCATTGTAAAGCACATCAAAATTGATCCCACCAACTCTTTCCAAGTATCGTTCCGCAATCGGAACCCTGAATTGTCCTTGTTTCTTCCGAGACAGCACTCACCTTCCGGTCTTGTGTGTGTACAAACTATTGAATCATGCAGTTTGTCTGCCGTGGAACTGACAACAGTCCTTGTTTCATGTAAAACCAATTGTTGACTGTTTATATTGTGGTTGCCGTCCCCGATTCCTATGTATTTCAGTGTTTTATGTCCGTGGTTAAACTGTTCACCCAGAGGTGCATAAAAATTTGTTTCAGTGCGGCGGCATTCCCAAGCAAAGATGCCGTTACCACAGAACCCCGTCTCACTAGATGGAGTCAGCTCTGTCACACTGAACATTATACCATGGTCGCCATCTTTGGTTTTGTCCACACGGAAGCATTCTCATAACACATGATGACGGCTCAGAATGTTGATTATTCTCTGAGGTTACAGCGCATTCCAAAATGATGACTATATCGTGGCCTCTCCTGGGTTTCATATGGACCCCATATTTAGGGTGGCTGTAAGGGGAAGATTTTAGTGAGGTATTATCCAATCCACCTATGCTGGTTCATCGTCATTAGGACGATTCATCGGTTTATATCTATGCATACAGTGCGTAGTGCTACGTACCAAACGTAACTAGACGTTCCCAGTTGTGCCACCACAACATTATACTACAGCATTTGACGACATGAAGTGGCCATAATCTGTACAGCTGGAGAGTTTACTTGTAACAGTTGTATCGCCGAATTAGTGGCACAATAATTTAAGTTCCAACAATTGTGGTTCCTACTAAAATCTTCGGGTTATGTTGACTTCAGAATGTAACAAGGATTTCAGGATTACCGAAGTAACGGAAATACGGTTTTGCAAAAATCTATTCAAACATAGCATTACTTCTTCGACAAGCACAGTCGAATCTCCCTGAAGTTCGCAGGCAGCATGACAAACTTTCTGGTATTCGATAGTTGAAACCTCCTGTCATCAGGTCTCAGACAGACTGAATCACCCTTAATGATGGTTATCTCCAGATCAATAGTTCAAAGCTGCAATTAGGCAAACACTCACAGTGTGACCTGCTCACCGTGAGACCCGCAGATCCAAAAACGCCATACCCTGTGCTTGAGACAGGTTTTCTCAACCTTCAGCAAACTTACCTGCAGTTGTCGTTTGTACACTCCTAGTTTAGCCACTTGAGTTGACACCATGCACGTGAGGTCAACATGCCCTCCCCTTACAACTAACGGAACAAAGAAGAGTAACGTACATGGGAGTACAAATGGTGAGTCCTTGATAAGGCCCTTCAGGTTCAACCAGAATGAAATGGTCGCTCATCAAGAAAGCTTCCAATAATTTCTTTCACACAAAATAAGACTATTCAACTTTGGTTGCAATTTGCGATGGGCATGCGCGCTAAATCTCTCACAGACACAACCATATGCCTTCGCCATACAGAATCCCCCTATCGAGATTTCACAAGCTGAAACTCTTCTCCTTTAATAATACAAACCCATGTGAACCAGACAGTAGGTTGGTTTCCTCAGCTGCTTACTCTAGTTCGAACACTGTTCTACTGAGCTAGGAAGATAAACACGTCTGAAAGGGTTCAGAAAGTCTTACATTCACTGGAAACTGTGCTGCGTTGGAATAACTACCCTGACACATTTATCGAACAATACAGCCAGTTGCTTGTTCACAATGATACCCAACTTACAGAACAGAAGAAAAGTGTTCACTGGGTTACCAAGCTTGCGAGTCTCCGATTGATTCTACGTCAAACCGATTACGCCTCTGAGCTTCGTTACATTGTGTCCACCAGAATCATGCTTTTGCTACCACGAGGCCCTACCACGTTCCTTTGATCATTCATTGTATCTATTTGTTCACTCGCAGCTATTATGTCACACATTTGGGGAGAAGACAAACGGCTGGAATAACGGGCTAAAGAGTAACCACAAAAGCGAATGCGACAATCAGCCGGCAGTCAACCGGAAGATAACCGTGTGTCAGCCAACTGAAGCTTGGCTTTTTCGATTGCTAATCACTGGTTCAGACCAGGCGCACAGCCTAAGTAGATTCACCATTCCGCGTGTGCTTCGTGCTCTGTCTACGTCATTCAGAGTGATGGAGGGAACAATCTGTTTCATATTTCCCTGAGCAACGCTGCAGCCAGCTAGATACTAATCGCACGATTTTGTGGTTGTGCTCGTGGATATGTTCATGCAGTTTTTTTATCGTGAGGTTAGTGAAGTAGCGAAAACCGTTCGTCCGGCAATCAAGAAGGTCAGGTTGAAAATTCCGATGCGTACAAATATATACACCACTCATGGTATATAATGCTTGCACCACTCCAGTAAGTTGCTTGATGTCAAACGGGCCAGTCGTGAAGCTCACATCTGAATGCACAAGCTTTAATCAGTTGTGCGTGGAGTTCAAACTGCATCGCCTATTTCTTGTCATTTTCAGCTTCCTTATCGGAGGCATAACAAGTGCAGGACGTCCGGAACAAATTCATTCTCTGTAACCCAAAACTTAGTACGCTTATCCAGAAACATACGACTTTCGTTTGATTGTCTTTGGAAGGCGCCAGTTTCATCTGTTAGTGGTTAGTTTAGGTTTACCACCACTAAGTGTGACTGACGTACACCCAGCTTTACGAACGATATTCAGTTCACTTTTGTCCGAACTCGACACGCTCTCGTGTATTACGTCAAAACGGCTCACTACGTGTCCGGCAACCTTCACCACAGCACAAATCCAAAGTTACGCCGACAATCATACACGGTCTGGCTTAGCCAAGCGTGGATGGTGTAGACGACGCAAAGTACTTTTGTGTGTGAGCTGAATCACTGTATAACCTCATAATGAACAGACAATTCAGTCCGGTTTCACGTTGATAATAATCTTGACGACCGATTAGTTGCAACCATCATCTGCGCTTTCCCTTTGATTCCTAAATTATAGGGGCCGGGATTATTTCGGCGCCATATGTAACTAATGCAGAAGGCATGTTACGCTTCACTTCACTTCACTGATTTAAGCCAGTAACCGCATGTGTCGAAATGAAATTTGAATTAGCAGCTATTTTAGTGGAAACCTTTTGTGGATATTTTTTATCTATCCAACCGAAGCGATCATCAGTTTCAAAAGATATCACTTCTGAGAACGAAACTCATCCTATCCCCATGGCAGTATGCGTCCTACAAAGAACTCGCATTAGTTAATCGAAAATCCATGTATATTTAATCGTATTTAAACAGCACTCTAAAGTTGTATGATATATTGGATTAGCTGCAGCGGCGAATTCGTCTGTGACAATCAATAGTGATGCTACGTGCCTATTGTAACTGTTGGTTCTGTGATATATGCTGTTTCCAATGATAACTTGAAAGTCCCCGTCTTGCCATAAGAATACCGAGAAATACAATGCACATAGGATAAGTGATCAGTCTTTAGAAAACCGACAGTTTATTGGTTGGACGAGCGAAATATAGGAAACGGCCACTATCACGAAGATGGATTCAATCGTCAAGTGCACGACAATTGATGCTACACAAGCTTTGGCGACGGATTGGTATAAATTTCCAATGCTAATTGAAGCACGCCTGTGAAGGCTTCAAAGTGACTGTTTAGAATGGATGTGCGAGTAGATGTGTTGATGTGTCTGACCTTGATTATGTTGACTTATGTCAGATCAGACTTTCTCATTACAGTTAGGTGGACAACAGCTGCACGACTTGGTTTGAGTGAATTCTCATGCTGGAATCACACCACACTGGTTGATCGCAAGTAAACGAACGACCTGTGGGCAAAGCGCCAAAACAGAATAGCATGCTGAATCGGTGGATGGATATGACTCTTCTCAATAGATGTTCCTAATTGAAGGAACATATACTTTGTTCAACTCACTTCTACAGTGTCTACGTTTATACGCCGTTTAGACGCAAATCACTGTTTTAGATTCCACAATTTAAAGGGGACACATGATTGGATTAACTGGATATACATCACCAGTGTGACCAGCTCAACACCCAATGTTAAGTTCGTTATCATAAAAAGCCAAATGCAACGTTAGTGAAGTGTTAGAAGTGAGTTCTGGAGAAAATGGTTATATCCCTTGGCTGAAATATTGTGCTGCTTTGACTCATTTGATTGACATGACACGGAGGCATATTGCATCCTGCTCAAACTCAGTATCCAGAGACAAACACTTTAAGTAAAATGAACTGGAGAATGACAGTTTAGCAAACGTCTTTATCAAACCCACTCAGTCAATTCCGACACAACCAAGTGGAGTGCCTAAAACATTGTCGAGTAAATTGGATCGGCTGATAATGATCGACCAGTTAGCCCCAACGGGAACCAGTGCAGTCTGCTCGGTGTTGCTGAAGCTGACCAGGCCAAAGTGATTTTGCAGAATTTCACTTGACGTTGCTCTAGCGAATTAATGAGTGAACAGATAAAAATCATTGCTGACGAGCAGCTAGTCGGATGTCCTTCTGATATCTTAACTGGTTAGTAGGCGGCGTTTATTGTTCACTGTGTCAATTTGCAAATCCCAGACCAAAGTCGACTGCCACTGACTGTAGCGACCTGGCCGCTTTGATAGCTCAACGTCCAATCAGCCTTGTACACAACACCGCCGAACCCCACGGACAATATGATCGCTGAGCGAACGAGTGAACTGTCAGGTGTGTGTCCACATCACGCGGAATCACCGAAATATCGAGGTTACCGTGGGTGCTTTGGCCAACAGGAAGTGGTTTAAGATGGGTAAAATGTGTGTAGGCTATAACCAAAAGGTGACACCGATCACAAGATTCAAAAGCGATGGAGTGGCCATCTGTTATGTGAGTCATCAAAGCAGGAAAATTATTCTATCCCATGCATGCAGTGCACAAAAACCGTGCATCTTGTTGGGGGTGTTATGAGGCATGACATTTACGCGTAACCATTGTTTTGTCCGTTCATTGTTCACAGCTGATTACTGCCTAACTAACATTTGTTCCCAGGATCTCCTCATCGCTGGCGTCCTGTGGCTTCCTCCCGGTGTTGCACATTTGACCATCATTTCTGGGTGGAATTATGTAGACCTCAAATCTAGGAGATTTTTGGTTTTCGTACATAGAACACAACATGATTTGCGTCCTTTAATCATCATGTTTAATCTTATCAAGGTGAAATATTATTTTATGTTTCTTCAGAGTGGATTTCCAAAGGAGAACACCAAAAATCTCGGACAGAAAATACATCCAGAATCGCCAGACGCATACAACACTGAACCAATTGGTCTAACCCATGAAAGCAATTCGTCCGCTGGGGCAGCATATTTTGAGCTTGTGGTGGAAAATTACGAGCTCACTTTCTAGAAATAAGGAGGCAAGTCTGAGCCAAATACGATCATTACGTATGCAGCGGGGCCCAAATGGAATGGTTAGTTAAATGGCGACTATTTACATAATTCGATTTTCAGTATGCTATTGCAATTCCTCGCCGATAAATGAGGGTCTCGAAGTATGTGATTATGTGTGCTCAGTCACATATGAGTCAAAGCAATGACAACTCAGTACAATTCACCTGGCACAGTGAAATCATTCATTGTTTCAATCACCATCTGAAAATGAAGGGCACAGGCTGGAAAGGACGTTATGTTTTTTCGTTTTTCACTACTGGGTTTTTTAATAGTAGCCTAAAATTAACTTATGAAATAAACAACACTCGGGTCTGGTGACATCTCTGGATTAGGACATTCAAGCCGGTGTACTTCAAAAAGTCGTTTTGCTATCGTTACACCATGTCAGTTCTAATCTTTTCCACGGCCGAAACCAGTACACCGGCCACGGTTTTATGAGGCGAACACGGTCACTAGTGCACCATTGACCTTGCATTAGGCACGAACGTATTGACATATTTGAACACAGCCGCATCCGTTTGTGAGTGGTACTTAGTTTACCCGTTCGCTTAAAGAGGTCCGGAAGTCCAAATTTTCATGATAGGACGTTTACATTTTCGATTCTGGTTTACGTAATACCCATCATGTTAGCTCAAACCAGAATAAGATAAATTCTTTGACGGTCGGTTGAAAACTAAGTGTTATGTGATGACGCGCTGGAAGTTACATAATTACACATTTAGGATGGTTTCGACATTTTTCGGAACTGTCTGATGGTTCGCCACAAGGCAAAATTAGTTGACAAATTTTACTTCTGTGCTTGCCCTTGTTACGTCTAATATAAGGCAAATGAAACGTGAGATTAGGCAGATTCGAGGTTTGGAATATGTGGGATTTTGTAAATCATAGTGGAAAATCTGCAACGGAATGTTTGCCATTTTGTGTGATAGTTTACTGGGATTACATCCACCTTGTCAGGTTCAAAGTTTTCCAACTAACTTTTGCATAGGAAATTTGAGAAAGTTCGGCCGGATTTTAATGGCTTTTGATAACTATGATATATATATATTCTTGTTTTGAACGAACTCCTCAGGTTCGTTAGATCACCGAAATGAATTAGGCATGCTGCCGTTACGTTTCGTCTTGAACACCTAAGACATGGACACATCTACAGAATTGCATCAGCCCATGACCAGCCTAATCCATGTGACGCCCTCGACACTTTCTGTTTGGTGACGTTTGTTGAGACCTATGCAGTTTGTTCCGTACCGTGTCGTATACAGATCATAAAGTGGAATCAGCGCATAACTTATCTTTTGGGTGATATGAACAGAAGGTTTATTCCCATTGATCGATGGTATAAGGCAACTGGTCGACCAGGTTTGATTAAAAACAAAAATTCCGTGAGTGAGACGACCGTCATGCGGTTACATATAGAGTTGGCAAAGAGTTGCGATGTCGCAATAAAGGGACCGATTGCGTCCGCAAATTTCGTCAACACAGAGCGAGCGTTTAGCGTTTAAGTTTCTTCAGTCAAAAACGCCACATCTTGATATTGTGATTGCTTGTTGATACTATCGTAAACAGGACACGAAACTTGACCAGAAGGCTTTTGCGATTAAGTATCTCGCGATAAAATACTACTTGCAGAAAGGCTCTTGAAAATCGTTCCCATTATGATTGGATACTCTGCCAAATCTGTTGTGGTTCATGGGAAAATACGAGTGGTACAATTTGTGACTCCAACAGCCCTGAAAATGAAGGATTAATAATCCCAGCTTATCAATCAGACCACGGAACAAACGATGGAAACGGGAGGATGAAAGCTGATCCTAATGACGCCTGTGCTCCTTGGGAACTGCTACTGTTGCCTAGCATTCGATTGTATCTAGTCATTTGCGTCCACGGCGGTATCCCACATTCATAACTGTAAACTTTCGGCGTTTTCCGATCCATCGCTGAGCAAGTCACATAACTGGGCTCTCTTGGCATTATGTGCTGCTCCTATCGTTTCGTCATGATTGTAAAACTGTTTACTACGTCCCTTGGATGCACAATGCGACGTTTGCTTTATTTGTTGTTTTGGCTGCTTTGCTCCAACAACAGAACTGATCACTTTGTGTGGGGATTGACGAGAACAATCTAAGTGTTTGTTCCTTGCTACGTACATCTTTACGCGGTCTTGTCAGATTGGCGAAAGTGACTACAAAATCTAAAGGTGATTTTTGGCTGGTGTGTAAACAACCTTTTGCGTAATTGTGTGGTTAACTGGGTGTCACCAGTAACGACAACTGGATTTAGATCAAGTTCATCATTGTTACTAAAAACTTGTTTGACAGAGTTCATGATATATAGATGAGACCCAGTCACGAAGTACTTGAAGTTCGTCTGGATTCGAATCAGGGTTGGTGAGAAACTTATTACACAGAACAAAGAGATGTACACAGCGGGACCAACCGGCGGACGAAGAATAGGGGCTTACTAGAAAAAAGCCTTTGAAACGTTCCTGAGTGTTCACATTAAGAAGGATGCAACAAAAGTGGCAAGCTGCAGTAAAGGGAGATGTTACATATTTCTGCGATTCTGATTCGTGTTTGGCCATCTGACACAAACGCACCTATCCAGCTGGCGAACTGCGTGTTCTGTTAGGCATTATGGGTTAGTTTTTCGTAGCGTTAACACACAACCGATCTGTCAGCTTCTTTCATATTACACCAAGCGATTATGGGACCGCTTAGTCTTTTCGTTCAAATATTTCTATCTGCATTTTGTTCAAGGTCTTTTGTTTTAACATTAGCGACTGATGAGAGTTATTTTAAACGTTATCAGCTGTCTGTTTTCACTGAATGAAGGAAGCGAGTTTAATGTCGTGAATAGGAAGATGCTCATTATTTTGGTGAGCGCAACCTACGTAAAAAAGTCAAAACAATCACATTATTGTAAGATATCCGCAACAAACGTAGTACGAATGGAGCTAAATAGTTTGGTTGTCCTTTTGAACATGTTCGTGATAAACGGATTGAGAATAACGCAACGTTACCAGCAATTTGTAATGCTCCACGTCTCAACCACCTCGGGTGGTCTTCTTCAGGAGTGTTGTAATGGAGAGCACATTAACAAAGGAACAGAGGTTACGTGGGATTTCCCGTGGTGACGTCAATCTGGGCTGCAACTGACTGCACCACCAGTCCAGCTTACAGGCTGGCCAAGTTCATCAATCGCATAAACAAACCGTTGCAGAAAAACTTGGTAAGCAACATTAGAGGTTCTCTTGAAACTTTCCTTATTTTTGCTATGACCTTTCTTTACACTAATGTACCGGTAAAACATAACAATGATATTGTTAAGTCGTTATTAGAAAGCGATGACTCTCTTAGCGTATGTACCATTTTATCGCGTGCTGATATTGTATCCGATCATGAAGTTCATTTATACTCCGCCTTGTAAATATCCAACAAAAAATCCTACAGCCAAACCGATGTTGTGTCTATGGGTTCCCCTGTTGCAACTCCAGTAGCCAGTCTTTTCAGCCAATGTTTGGAAACGCAAGTGATGACAGTCCGTTTGCCCTCTACAAATTTGGTGGCGGTATGTAGATGGCGCATGCGAAACCGTGAAATGGAGCACTGGCGAACAATTCCTACAGTTACTGAACTCAAAATGCAACGGCACTGTGTTCACCTTGGAAACGGAAACCGATGAGCGCTCACTTAATTTCCTAGATTGCCTAGTCAAAGTTGATGAACAGCAAAGATTTCAGGTTTCGGTGTACCGCAAACCAACCCACTATGGTCGGTATCTCAACTGAAGATTTCTTCGTCATTCTGTATTTATTCTCTTATCTGCTGTTATCAAACCGGTTATGGTGAAAAAAGCATTCTGTGACTATCAAACAGGATCCGTCAGCACCTTCTTAAATGGCTACGTAATGTTATAACGAAACTCATCTCAAGTGTTATCGCATAACACCTGATTGAGACGGGTCATCAAATCACGCCCGACACCACTTTCAAAATTGATTAGTATCAGAAGCCCATCCCCGAGTTGTCAGGGCGAGATTGTTATCGAGAGCAGATGCGATTAATATCGGATCATATATCCCCCAACAGTGCGCTCAAAAAAATACACAGGCCCCACACCTCCCGTGGTCAACCATGTGAAAACCGCCTGAATCTCAGTGGCCCAGTAACCCGATCAACACGTTATCATACACCGGTCATAGGAATGCGGTTATCGGCATCCGATTCGGATTAGCCTGTCACAGTGACCGAAGCCAAAGGACACCTGCGCTTATTCACCACTGCACTTGGCTTGCGTTGCACCAATTGCAGTTCCACCAACACACCACATATCCCGTGTAAACCCGAAGTAATAAGACCTTGAGGTATGCCGGTGGAACCTTTCTGTCCAGCCGGCCATTGCTGGTTAGCCACTTGATTGGCTAATAAGGAAAGGAAACTCTTATCTCTCGGAAACTATACAGAGAGAGGCTGCAATGACGAGATCTACAATGAGAAGAAAGATTTATGAAGCGTGATACAAGAAGCATTGCAATATAGGAGTGCAGGTTAATGCAACCTAAAGAAGATAGGGATTAAAAGCAAACTTCTCACTGAACCATGAAAAGCCAGGCAGACCATTCATCATACATCACATCAACAAAGCCGGAGAAAAGAATGGGTAGAAGACCACAGACACTCAAGTTTCTGAAAAGAAGAGCGCATTAATTTTCAATGACCGGGATGTTGGCCGATGCAGTCATTAACAGAAGTAGAATAAATATACTGATATGACCAAAATGAGCCTAACGTACTCGCCGTCTCTTCGCCGACAGGGTACTATGAGTAGGTTGGTAAGCTACTAGCCCCAAACGGCCAGCGCATTCGCAGCCGCACACATCACAACCCCATATAGTCACGTCACCGCGACCTATGGCACCGATGGTTCCCTTGCGTAACGCACGCTTCCGCTCGCGACCACACAACAATTGCTCGTTGAACGCTCGGACGCCCGCCCGAACCGTATTCCTCCAGGCCGTCCGGTTCAACGCCAAATCTTTCCAACATCTGAAATCAATGTTACAACGTGAAAGACTTACCTGCACAACATCCTAGTACTTCCGCTTCTGGCCACCGGGATTTCGCTTACCTGACTTCACTTGTCCGTACAGTAACTGCTTCGGGATACGGTCATCGCCCATCCGACGAACGTGACCAAGCCAACGGAGCTGGTTCAGCATCAACATGGCTTCCATCCCGTCCATGTCCGCTCGCCGCAGTACCTCAGTGTTTGGAATCATGTCCGACCACCGAATACCCAAGATGCGCCTCAGACACTGAACATGGAAACGGCTCAAGTAGCTCACGTTCAACTGATACAGTGTCCACGTCTCACTGGCGTACAGCAGGATAGACAGCACCATTGAGCGGTAGACACACAGCTTGTTGGCCATCTTCAGGCTGTGATTCTTCCAGACATGCTTTGCAAGACGTCCGAAAGCAGCGCTAGCCTTTGCCACACGCGCTCTCAACTCGCGGTTCACGGACAGATCTGTCGACAAGTTGCTACCCAAGTAGCAAAAATCCCCGCAGCCATTCACAGTGTCTCCAGCGATGCGGATTTGGGGTGGAGGTACACAAGCA
>QNGE01003869.1:0-58611 GCA_008508345.1 Paragonimus westermani | reverse complement strand
CAAGGTAGCAGAAAAGGTCAGGCATAGGAACACAACACATTCACACACACACACGAGCACACCACCATTCGGGTGGACAGTAGTTCACAGTTCCCATGACAGTTGCCATTGCGTATAACCATGCTTCTTTTGATATATAAATCTGATAAATCTCTTATAATTGTATATGCCTGATGAGAATGACCGAAAACAACTGTTTGCAACCTTTGACTCCAGAATGAAGCCACCCGTGGTGATTGAGACATGGACTGTTACAAGTTGCCATTAACGCTGTATTTTTCTCAGTCCATTTATCGGTTATTTCTTTAGCGAGACGTCAGAGAAGTGCACATAAACTGTTACCGTTGTCAATTTCGTTAGAAAACGGACCGCATTGATAACATAGTCAGCTGAAAAATAATTCCCGGATATTAAATAAGTACATGCTGCCGGACAGGTTAATTGCATTCGATCAATGCTTTTATCATAGAAAGTAAGAATTCGAAGATCAGTCTTTTACACCGGATATCAAAATGTTCTATTTTGGGCGTCATTATCATAAGTTCTCGCATCGTCATCTGGTTAACAGCTTGTTGGGCAGTCACCACTCTACCGTTGAACACTCTTGAAAAACAGATTGAGAATAACACAAAGTTACGAGCAAGTTGTAATACTCTCCGTTTCAACCACCTCGGGTGGTCTTCCTCAGGAGTGTTGTAATCGAAGTCGATTACACCTTGCTCCTAACGTTGTGTTATTCTCAATCTGTTTATTAATAACATGTTCCACAGAACGTTCAAACTGTTTGACTTCATTCATAGTAAAGTTGGTGCCGATATTTTACACTGTTGATAATGTATCGGATTTTTGAACTACAATCGTGAAAATCCGACCTAACCCAATTCCTCTAAATATTCATCCCTCTGCATTCAACCTCCCCTGTTTCTGGACGTTAATTGGACCTTGACCTAGACGATTTTGTTTTGTCACGTCAATTTGATGGTTGTGCGAATAGCCAATTGTCGGTCATTGTACTTTATTTGAGTGGTGAGTGCACCCCTTTTTTGGAGCTCGGCTCATCCTCATTGATTTGAACCTGTTGAGTGCTCGGAAGAGCTCTTTTGGATATGAATGCCTTATTATGTGATTATGGTTCATATTTAGCCCGTTCAGCAACAAATTGTAACCCATTCCCTAAAAACGATCTGTCGATCGAAACTGTTGATAATTTGTTCAATAGTACCGTGGCATTGCGATCCAATCTTGTTTTGAATATTTGGGATCATTAGTTTATTGCTACGCGTTGCTCAGCGTCCTCGTGGAAGATCGTACAGATGAGCCGTATATTTTGTTGAAGGTTGTCAAATTTGGACGTCATTAACAATAGCTCACAACCATTGATTGCCCATATGAACAAAGTTCGCCTGGTGTGATATTATCTAGAATGATGGTAGGCGCTATTTATTCCCCAAATAGAATGTATCAGTGTTCATCGTACGGAACTATTCATCTAAAGGACACATCGGATTGTGTACACTTTGCAAGCTTTAACCGCTGAGGTTCTCTAATTTCGATACATTCGCGTTTGGACCATAACCATCCTAAGTAGCTCAGTGGCATGATTAGCTGTCACGTCTCACAAAGTAGGGTAGTTTGGTTTGGCCTCTAACTTAAGTTTGACCAATCCTGCAGCAGTTTACGTGTGTGGCGCGTCATAATCCACCGTTCGGTTGCGCTCACATGCATCTCATTGGCATGAGGACGAACATATCTCTCACTACCTTTGGAATGGTGTGTTATAGCCTCGGTCTAAGGTGAGTACAACTGTTCCGAGCGCCACGTTTCGTTTCAGACAAGACCGACTGCTATTAGGCTGTCACTTCAGGCGTGCATCACTCATAAGCTGACCACCTACGGGCACCGTTTACTGGACTACACTGAGCAGCCTACTGGATCCACAAAGGTCGGAACACAGAACAGAGGTCCAGCCTACACAAGCCAAACGACAGAGCCGTTGAGCAATACCATTGTACACAAATAGGAAATGCTGAGAAGTTGCCTTCTGCTTTTAAACTATTTGATGTAATTACTACACTTTCCAAGTGGCTTTTGCAACTGGGTTTTCTGTTGCTTAGCGAGTGGGCTATCTCCGCTGTTAGCAGGTTTGGAAACGAACGATACAAGTCTGTGTAAGTATGGCAGTCACGGCTCTTGTTGTACTGTATTACAGTGAGCAGCAAGTTTGGAGAAATGCCACCGCCTGGGAACCTTGTATCGTATCTGTTCACTAGTTCTTCAAAGTTCTTTCTTCAGCATGTTCAGAGTGGTTTCAACACTCTAGTTTCTCGAGTTCTCATACACGATTCAACTGTCATTCAGTTGTTGACTCTGGTTTTAAAAATATCTTTCTCCGCCAAGTTCTTGTTTGGGTTAGTATGTTTACATATATTTAGATACCAGCTCTTCATCAGAACACTGAGCTCAGGAAAGTACGGTCTGTTTATATCCGCTTCCAAATTTTCCACAAATTTTGCAGTGTACCACAGTGGTATAGGCTGAAAGTGCGCTTGTACCTGTAGGCCGAAGTTTGGTCTGGCCACTTGAGTAGAGTCGATCGAAAATATTCTCTCAAATATATAAAGAGCTACCAGAAAGACAAGTTTTCGAATAACTTCGGTTATTTGTAGCGAAAAGACATCCAATATAGTATCATCTTTATTGCCCAATATGCTGGTCCCCATGCCACGCGCGCGCTCGCGTTTATGAACCAGATTTCTGGCCTGCATCACCTCAGATTTTCGCTCGTACGGCATGTGTACCTCGGTCCGGTTTGTGTGTGTGCTCGATGCCATCTGTCAGGGCGTTTATTCGCCTGCCATTCCTTGTCCGTTTGGTCGATCTCGTTGGACGATAACTCGTCCGGTCCCTCGCGCTTTCTGCAATCTATCTACTATAGCATTTAACCGTATTCGATGACTACGTCGATATATTTCTCCGGATGTTAGAATAATCATGCCCCCGATCTGGCTATCTATACCACCTTACCTGCCATATCTCGTCCGCTGGTCCGATACAGATGAGCGACGACTCATCCGGTCGCCCAGGCTGTCCTCGATCCGCTTGTTGTGTGCTTTTGAACGTACCTATTCGTCGCGTCGAGGTATTCGGCCGAGAGTTAAAGTACCCTCACCTTCGGCTAGATAATCCGCCACACTCGCCCTGTTTAAACAACTTGCCGCGATTGTGCCATGGTGCCAATGTACAGCATTAATCCATCGCTAATGAAGACCCTGGCTGATTCAGAAGCTCGTATTTCTGCTGTTCGTGATGGCAAATGGTCCACTGTAACACCTTTCAAACTTGCCAGCGCCGGGGCCGGACATTTCTGGTCGGCCGTGCTCTCATACTTTCACTTGGTCTCCAATCTTGAACGACCGCCATTCATGTGTGTTGTGCCTCACGTCATAACTTTGTCTGTTTCGGCGTTGTTTCTCTGCTCTCCGCCCAAGGGCATGGTGTTCCAAGTGTCGTCGTTTTTGCAGTATTAATTGTCCCTCCCTCTCTCTCTGGACACACAGACGTCCAAGAGGATCCTTGGCTCCCTCTCGCAGGTCAGCTCGAACAGTGATCTCTCAGTTGTCGCGTGCTTCGTCTTGCAGTATCCAAACTAAACATCTGGTAGCCCGTCTTTCCAGTTATTGCTTCCACTATTCATTGTATGATTGAACAGTTCCATCAACTCGTTCGTTTGTGGATGGTGCAGCGATGTTCTCAGCGCTGAATCCCCCAATCCTTCAACATCTCCTGAAACTACCGCCTCCGGAACACGGGCCCTGATCCGTGATAACCCTGTGCGGTACTCCGAAGCCAGCCACAGCATCGCTCAAGGAAGCCTGTGCAACTGTTCCGCTCGTTTGATGTGCTGTTGGAATAACTTCCACTAGTAGTGTGAAATGGTCAGTCATGACAACGATATAGCGATTTTCATTTTGGACTTGTTGGGAGTGGATCAAAAATGTGTATGCCCCAGATGTTCGCGACCTGCTCTGTCACGGTGGATTGCATCAGCGGTGTTGTTGCCAATGTCTCCCGGTTCTTTTGGTGGTTGGGCAGGCTCGAATGAAGTAAGTCACATCTTTCCACATTGTGGGCCAAAATACCCTTCGCCGCAGTAATTCGAACAAGCGTTCTCGTCCTTTGTGAACACTTGCATGTTCCAGTCGAATCACACGTTCCCTCTGGTCCATTAAAGTGAGCCGCAGTGTTCGAGGTGACAAGCCCCTCTGCACCTCCACATCTACAACGAGTTGCCCGCCCTCCAGATGTAGGCGGTCCCAAATCTGTAAAGGCTCGTTCGATCCCAAAGTCAACTTCTTGTGTTTGGGTCTTGTCAGTAGACGCACACATGTTTCGCGTACTTGAGAATCACGCTGTTGATTGATTACGATCTCTATATCGGCAACCAATATTGCGTTCACGAATATGGCTTCAGTTTGCAGCCCATTCTTCTGTAATGGTTGTGACAGTGCCTCATGTGCCTCATTGCTTGTGCCATTGGCAGGTTTAATGGTAACGCTAGACTCTTGCAGTAGAAGTTCCCAGCGCGCCAGTCGTCCGTGAGGAACGTTTGCCGTCTTCAGCCAGGTCAGGTGTTTGTGGTCAGTCTCGACATGAAAGACAGTCGCTATCAGGTAAGTCATCCAATTCTTCAGCACCCAGACGATAGCCAATCATTCTTTCTCCCTGTGGAATACTTCCTCTTTGCTTCCGTTAGTACTCGGCTGCCATACACGACTGTTCCCGACAGTTGCGAAAGAACCGCCTCAATTCCGATGTCACTTGCATTCACTGACACCGCTAATGGCTCAATCGGTTTGGGGATCGTCAGGCACTCCCAAATGCCGGCAGCTCCCTGTTTGATTTCATTAAACGTCACTTCCAAATTATGAGTCCATACAAATTTCCTGTTTTTCCTCAGTAGTTGGAAGAGTGGATATGTCTTCTGAGAGAACCCCGGCGTAAATTTCGTGTCGTAACCGACCATTTCGAAGAAACACCTCAGCTGCCGCTTCGAATTTAGTGTTGGAAATTTCTTGATGGCTGTCAATTTCTCTGGCAGTGGTTGGATTTTTCTATTAACCGTGTGTCTCAAGCAAACGATTGAACTGCGGCCTAGTTGGCACTTTTTACTACTCAGTTTTAAGCCGGCTGCATCGATTCGTTGCAACACTGCTCGCAGCCTGTCTGATTGTTTCGACACTGTATTGGAGACTATAATAATCTCATTTCTGTATATGGCTACCCCCTCTTGACCCTCCAGAATGCGAAGTAAGAGACGTATGAAGTTGAATGGAGCGTTGCACAAGCCAAACAGCATTGTAGTGAACTCGTACTGCTGTCTATTCATGCAAAAGGCGGTCTTCGCTCTGTCCTTCCGTGCCATTGGTAGTTGTCAGCAACCGGAACGCAAGTCTATGAGGGATAGTATTTTAGCTTCGTGTAGGTGTGCAAAGGTTTCCTCCATCTGGTGCACTGGGAACGCTTCTTTGATCGTCACTCTGTCCAGCTCTCTGAAATCCACTTAAAATCGGTAGGTTCTATCTGCTTCCCTCGTCAACACGACCGGTGACGAAAATGGGATGTTTGTCCGTTGAGTTATTCCCTTCTCCAACATCTCCCTTAACTGACTCTCCACTTCCGAAATCAATTTGAATGATATTCTCCGGTACACTGGTTTGCATTCTTCACTCGGTCATAGGTCTATCGAGATCTGTCACATTACATATTTAAACTTTAACCTTCTGGGTCCTCAGTGTCTTCAACGCCGTCCATGAGACGTCACTACCTTCCAGTTGCTGGACTAAATCGGCAACCCCTGCACTCTGCCTGTAATGTACGCCCCACTATCTACTAGCGTAATCTTTTGTCCTCCCTCGATCGGAAGCTTTACCCTTGGAACGCCCCATTGCAACCCGTTACTGTTGAGAATTGCTACCTTCCGAAACGAAAGCAAAAGTCACTCTTCGTGGCATGAAGCAAATATCAGTTTATTGAGTTTCTATTGGTTATTTTATAGACAAGACGCATCAGTAAAATGTAGAATTAAAATTGGTGCCGACGCTTAGGCTTCCCCAGTGGTCGGTTCGACTCCACTTGTAGCCCGTTCGTTTTAACACGCGACTCACTTAAACAACTTCCTTTACTCTGGTGCTCGTTATAACAAAATCCGACGCTGGAGCAGCTTTCCATGCAGACTTGTCCCCGAGCTGACATAACAGTCTGTCTGCGCCGTCAACACTGATAAGCCGTAGCCTTCTGAGAACCACTGGTTGACTCCGCACTGATGTGTTTGTCCAGTCCAGCTCGGTCACAGTTACCACCGAAAAACAAGAAGAACGACGTCTGTCAGGACACTGGCTAGCAAAGCGTCCCACCCGGTTACAAACGAAACAGTGATTACCGTGGGGTTGTTCACGTGCTCGTCTAACTTGGCGTCATCTCGGTTCCGCGCTCGTCTTCAAACCTCCCACTGCCCACGTCAGTTTCTCAACTTCCTTCTCCAGCTCCCTGACTTCCAGCTGTCCAGCTTGTGTCCGTATGGGCTAGGCGCTGTACAATTCCGATAAGCCCTTCGATGATCTTAATCCCACAAGACCCACCCATCTGAACGCTCTTCTTCAGCCCCTGCGGCAAGCTCTGGATAACCTCCCCCTTCACCAATCTATCCTTCGTTTTCTCATCCGTCTCTGGCAAACCCAACGTCAACTGTGGTAACAAATTTTGATAGTTAACCAGAGGGTCTTGAATGTCGCCAAACCCTGCGCCATAAAAACGACCAATTGCCCGCAGTCGGTCTTGTTCCTTTGTGAATTATTGAATTAGTGTCGCCCGCGTTTCGTGATACGACGCTGCAGCCTGCGTTTTTTGCTCAAGGCATATACAGATTTCGCCCGTCCAGTGATCAGCGTTCCCGATGCCGTTAAAAGCTGCACCTCGCTCTTTAATCCGTTACACTCCTCAATCGCCTCAAATTCTGATAGCAACTCTTCCACGTCCCCATCTACAAATTGATTTGGCCATGACAGGTTCATTGCGCTGTGTTCTGGGCATGACACCAGTGTAGCGAAAAGACATCCAATACAGCACAATATTTATTGTTTAATACGCTGGTCCACATGCTACGCGCACGGTCGCGTTTATGAGTCAAAATTCCGGCCCGCAACAACCCAGGTTGAGGTATTCCGCCGAAAGTTGGCGCATCCGCACCTCCAGCCTAACAATCCATCGCAATAGGGGAACATGAGTGATTGAATGGACACTCGTTATACGGTTCAATAAATGCAGATGAAGTGGATGGCAGAGTAAAAATAGCTGAGAACAACTCTAACGTTCAGGTGATAAGGACCATACCAGCGCTATCCCAAACGGAAAACAGCTGGACAATGTTCGTTCAACATTTATTTTACGAAATCAACCATCCGCATCAACAATTCGCAATCAATCCTCACGACCCGTCGCAAACAGTGCTCATTCTCATCTGAATGCATCAAGTCAATCATACATTGTTGTAGTTAACCCGCGTATGACTAGTTGTGACGGATACTGCAAAATCAAGTGAACTAAAATTGTCACTACATGGTAAATATCATTACTGCCTTGGTAGGTGCTCAATAATATGCTAGACTCATCCACAGAAATCTATTACAAGCTATCTGAGCTTGCTTGCTTTTACAGGTTTATTGTAATTGTTTCGTGATAGGTATCTTTGAATAAAACAATAAATGTGAAATTCTAAATTTGTGCCCTTAGTTTTCATAACACCATTTGGTGAACTGACAGCAGATTGTTCAAGTCTGCATTGGTCTCTTACTGATATTCCACTCTATGGCTATGAGAGTGCACATTTCCTATATTGTAACTGACAATGTCACGTTGGACTTGAACCTAAACGAAGCAGTCGCAAAATTAAACAGTCTTACGGTAATCGTGAACTCCAGTTTCAGATTTCAGTTTACTCTACTCACAGTAGCATGTCCTCATCTGCGAATCGTACGTGAATCGTCTGTTTGCAATATTCGATACGCCAAAATCTATTTCACTTCTATAAACACTATATCAAACGTAAACACTTGAACTGGATTCGACTTTCCTATTTATATTTCGATTCCTACCATAATCTATCAAATTTGTTTATATGAGTAATTGCCCGATTTACCGCTGGAACTAATCGGACTCTGACACGTTTCTGCTGCACAGTTGTGTGCCCTTGTAAACCTGGATGTAAGTTGCTGTACATTTAAATTGTTTATTACTTAATTTTTAGAACCACGCTTGATGTCAGTATATATACGTATATGTACGTATAATGTTCTCCCTCTGTCCATTTTAATATATATATATATATCCAGCCCAGACTGTGCGAACGACTAGACTACTAAGACGCATAGTCCGACTCTTCCACTGATTTAACAGTTATTCTGTGAAGAGGTTTGAATGTTTCTTCAACCCTTTTGGAACCTAGATTATGACATGAAAAGATGGAGACGATAACGGTGTTCTTTCTTAATATGGTTGATGCATTGGTGATCGATTCCTTGGTGAACAACTAACAAGTATTCTTGATCTATGTACAACTTAAAACTAATTGGAACTCTTGCATATTCAGTCAACTTTGAGGTTTTGGAGAAAGCCATTTTCGTTGCGGTTATCCGAAGGAAACCCTGAGAAATGCTATACCATCCCTTTTGTAGGGTGGACCTGGCTTACCTGTAACAAAGATCCCTTGTCAGACAAAACTGTCCATTGACAAATATTACATATGAGCACTAAAAGATTTACGAAACCATGCAAACATTATCAACCTACCTTCTGATAAGGACTCTGGTGTAATCATTCTCAATAGATCAGATTGTTTCTAAGGCAGGTTGTATCCTATGAGAGCGCAACACATTTTGTCTGGATTCGAACCAAAAGAAGACCATCCAGTAGTTCAAAAATATTACCAATGGTCTGAAAGACTTAGGAAACGATGGCTTAATTGACTGAAAGATCGACCGTGAATTAGCTGGCAAAATGGGGCAGACACCGTGTTTGTTCGCTCTCCCGAAAACACAAGCACGACATCGTACTCAGAACTACACCATCAGTGAGGACTTCTCCTTGTCGTGGTTCAGTGAAATGGATGGTCAAACTTCTCGAACCGGTCAAGACCAACTTGTGCACATATGATTCTAAGGGCATATATGAATTTGTAAAAGGCGTGCGCAGTACGAACGCCTCTGAAAACATGATGACGTCGCTCGATGTTCAGTCCTTGTTCACGAACATACTTTGGGTTGAAGTGATTTACGTCAATCATGGCTACGTGGCGCACAAACACTGAAAATTGACTCTACCGGCGTGTCATTTGTTTAGGCTTCTTGTCCTATGAACCGGTAATGTATATTTTTTATTTAATAAACAATTTATGGTTTAAAAAATGGTTTGATCTCGGGCAGTCCCCCTTGGCGTATGCCAGCCGATAATTTTATGGCTGCTGTTGAGCACTGTCAGTTCGGTGTATTTGTACAAAAGACACGTTACTGATAAGCTGTAGTGTGTCGGTTGCGCGACCGAATAGAAGCTGTGTACGCACACGTTTACAGTCTGCACTCCAACATCAAGTTTACCATAAGAGAGGAAAATCAGATATCCAGATATTCTGAATGTCAGACTGAGTGGACGTGATGATGGATCGTTCTCCAGAAGCATTTTCCGAAAGAATGTATGAATTGGCCAGTTACTGTACCAATCGCACACAGTACCAACGAACTATTAAAATATGTCCGGATGAGCATATTTCTGAGAAGCTCGATTTTATCCAACAACTTATCCAAAAATGGATATTCACTTCGTTCTATCTGCCACCACATAGCCCCCACAACAACACCCATACAAAGAAAATGATGCGGTGCTTTTCTTGGAACAAACAAGGAAACCAGCACTAAATCACACTTTTAAGTCGGCCAAGCTCATTGTGCTGCACAGAACAACTCGTATCCAATCAAGACGCCGTGTCCACACTCGCCGAAACAAACATTATTTATGAATTTACCTGCACCTGTGGTTCGCACTGTGTTGACCGCACAGTGATGGCATTGCACAATCGGATCTTCAAGCACCTCCCCAAATGGCTTCTGAGTGTCAAATGTGGAACTGTAAAGAGTGCAATTACAAAACATCTACAGGAATCTGGCCAACCAGCAGACCGCTTTATCTTATCTGTCAGATAAGGAAAAAACACGGTCTAGGTTTTACCGAAGCTGCTGTTGTACACCACATAAAACCAACCCTATGTGTCCAAATACAGATGGGTATGAACTTATCTCATCCCCTTGGTACTACTTTACATAGGCTGAATGTTACTCCTCTTTTCGTCTGTTTATCCTCACTCACTGTTCTCAACGCAAATCTACGTTCATATCTATTGTCGTTATTTTCGACCACATGAATGAATGATAATTGATCGCCTCGAAAAATCTGCACGTAGGCTCTCACAAGTCGAAACGTTTGTACATGAGTTCGCGCACATAATTCGAAAGACCGGACGAAATGGTGCTTAAACATGTATCTCACATGGCGACTGTTACGGTCTTCGTATTTGTTCAGGGACAATATTGATTCAGATTTATTCCGACTTAACACGTTTCTAATGCCAAGCTGAAGGACTCAAGCTTACCATGTTCCAAAGTAGCGGAATTCATGGTAACCATAAATCACAAGCGTGAGACGAATAACAATCCACACCTACGAAAAGGTGAGGCATTTGTAACGGTTTCAGTGGTTCGATGTAAAAAGTATTAACAACTACTGCTATATGACGTTGCTGTCACAATCGAACATGCCAAATCCTCTGCTTGGTCCACCATTATTTTCACACCGTTAACAGCTGGATGGCAGAACTATGCAAATTTGCATTGATAGTGGTTATGGTCCTCTGTTCGAATCACGCCTATATCAACATAGGCACACTACAAAAATAACACAAGGAGAGTACATATACATTATCTGGCTCCAATGACAAGTTGAGTTAAGTGAAACTCACTTGTAAAGTTTTCTATTTACACATAATCGTTGTAATTGAGGTGCAGAAATAAAACAATAAATGACCAGTTAAATAACGTTTCTATTCTTTTCGATTGAACAAAGTATTTGTAATTTTTCATACGCTAAAGTTGAAGAACCGTGTTACTTATCAGGAACCTGACATTGAGTTCCATAATTGATGTGCTTTTCAGCTTCTGCATTGTTTTGCCGGTTAAACCAATTCCATCTAAGCTAGACGCTCTGATTCTCAGCACAAAATCTCGAATGTCTAAGTTACGTGTTTGATACAAATTGAATTAATTCGCTGTTCAAGAGTCTAAGTCTCTAAGAACTGAACACTACAACTGACTTATAGCCAAAACGGTGAGAGATATTGGATGTGAAGACTTATTAATGGCACTTAGGTACCCCTGCTCAAATAGTCAAGCTGGCAATTTTCTGAAAATGGTAAAACTGTCACTTAAAGGGCTGTGAGACTGTGTGGGTAACTCTATGTTCCAAGATCACAGTGCCGCCTACGGCCACATGGGTTAGAACCCAGGCTAATTAGGGAAGAGAGAGAGGTTACACACTAGTGGGGTATATCTGAAGCCCGTTGGAGTTATGACGCATCGTGGAAATGACTCGCAGATATCCTCTGGGGTTGTGAAGACTATTGACAAAGAGCTGGTAGATCTGTTACACACGAGTCCAGTTCAACATACAAGTTAAGTGAAATCGGACATTATGGATGAATTCAATTGGACTTGCGATGTACTCACAGAAAACTGGGGTTGAACGCAAGATATAGTGATGTTAATGATTGTAAGTGAATGGAACAAAATTCATGTAATAGTCAAGTTTTGTTCCGTTTGTATGCATTATAATAACTGCCGGCAATACACTAGCCGATCGTTAGAGTTCTCACATTGTTTTCTGCTTGTTCCTATCAGTTTTAACCGGTATGCCTATTACCGATTACTGAAATACGTAAAAACATCACGTTGTGCATATCCTCACTTGTTATTGAGAGATTCGATAAACAGTATCATTGGAAACGCGTGGTAGGCTATTAACTGGAAGCTTTCGGTGTTATCGTTGACAGATAATAATCATTGAGGTCGGTCACAGAAGTGCAACACGTATTGTAAACAGGGTTCAGCATACGGTGTTTTGCCGTAGTCACACTGATGCGCTTGCTGGCTGACCCTCGATCACGGGTGTGGCTTTCATTATTCGGCAGTCTAACCAGTTGGCCTGGGAGAGGTAAGCAGTTAACTGTCAATACCTCTGCCCCAGTAAACTTCATGCGTGAGGTTGCTAATTAAACTGGACGTGACAGTAGCTCCCCATATGTATGCTGGATAATACACCGCAAGCGATTAGAGCCAAGGTTTTGAAATGCGCAATGCCAACAAAATGTCTTCGGAGAATTCAACCAACTGGGAGCGAAACACTTTTTTCTAAACATAAAAACTTATTTTACTGCACACGGTTTTCCTACTAGAACACACGTTATGGTACGGCAACGTTACTCAATAAAGAAGGAGAAACCAGTTATCTGAAAAGGTGATTCAATTACCATGTGAATGTGTTTGCTAAATGGGACAGTTGGTTATATTTTTTGGGTCACACACAGCAGCATTAGCAGCTTGATGGTGAAATCACAATCATATGTAAGAATCATATCTGTCACAACTGATATTCCTCGAGTCTCAATTATCCTAAGCACACCTAACGCACTCCGACTCTTGCAATTAATCGTGAGAACTCACTGAACTCATTAAACCAGCAAGTGGATATTTGGATTACTGATGAGTAGTCGGGGATTTGGTTTATTTTCAAGTTGACCATCACTCACATTTGATCACAGCCTTCGCATTCAGATAGGCATTCCAGCCAGCGTCTTTCGAAGTCCTAATCGCGGCGTTATCGATTGGAGTTAACAGGGCAGTAACTGTGTCTCCTCTCGAGACGATCGGGCAACCTGATCATTGCTCACAAGCGAGAGTGGTTGAGCGTTCAGATTTGATAATTTGGTCGAGCCTAATGTGAGGTCAGTGGCGCAGTGGGTAACACAATTGCTTCATGATTGGAATGGTCGGAGTTCAAATCTCGGCCGTGGCAAGGATATGCACTACTGATGAGCTCTAATGAGAGCGAAACTCAAGTCTAGTGCTTTTTTTCGAAAGAGGCTTGCTGGAGAGTCTATCTGAATGCGAAGGCTGCGATCAAATGTGAGTGATCGTCAACTTGAAAATAAACCAAATCCCCGACTACTCATGAGTGATCTTAAGAAGTTCCTGTTATCACGTTTATGTTTTGGCTCAACCAGCTCACCATATCTGAATGTTCATCTACATTCACTTGAAGGTTATGCAATCTTCTCTACAAAAGACACAAGTGCTGCCTGATATCTTCAGTCGACAACCCAGCGATAACGACTTTCAAGTTGAGACGAAACCGCCGAATTCATTGAACATACGAGCATATGATAGTCCACTCCTACTAAATATGAAGTCGGTGGCGCCGTGGTCTATGCGGTCACCTCACGAAAGTCTAACTCGAATTCAACTTCCAGCCATGACCATGAGTTGCACTACTCAGCAAAATCCGCGCCCAGTAATCATTTTCCAAGGGGATGACTGAACTGTCTATAGGTACGCAAGGACTGCTATCAATTATGAGTAACGTTCAGTCTACTTCAATCATATTGCGGACTATCTGAAAGAAACGGTGTTATCGACTATCGGTTTCTTAGTCCCAATGCTTGTCCAAACGTCTCGATCAAAGGGGAAGGCCTATGTCAACATGTGATGTTCACAGTATTGTTTTGTTCTCATGAATAACTCCCAACCAGATGACAATAAACCTGATCTATCCTACACATACACTTAATTCACACAGGCAAGCTTGTTTATAGTTGTCGTTCGTAGCCAAGTGAGGGACTGTCAGGACCATTCGTCGTGCAAGTTTTGATTGCTTACTTGATTCTGCAGGTTAGTCCTTCTCATTGTTTGTCAAGAGATTCAATATTTCAGGGATAGGAGTTTATTTCTAAAACCATCCGACAACAACGCATTTCACGCCCTCATCTTGATCACGAAGGGAACGGGACATTCATCTGGTGACAGTCATGTAATCTGTGTATATCTGATAGGACCCAGTTCATTATGAAATGAATAACTACAGGAAAGCAGCGGCCAAATTGTATTAGACGAGATAAATTTCAAACGAAAAATGCAGCTAACACCACAAACATCCAATCCAGTTTTCATACGCAGTCGCTGTCCGAGCAATTTTCGGTTCAGCCTTCGTTCGCAGTTTGCAAATGAGGATGACATGAAAGAGATAAGTAATTAAAAGGTGGATGTTAAAATAGAACAAACTGAGAGATTAATGGAGAAAACTTCTCTATTTTTTCATATACTTATACTGCCAATAAATATGCCCAATAAGCAGAAAAAAGGAATGTATAGACGTGTCATCATGCTTGTCTTAATGATTGGATGGTTCCCTTGACCGAGGGGATTATTCTTATCCGACTTTAGACCCACTTGAAGGAGTTGACATCCACGCAAACTTACCCTGTTGAGTGTACCGTTCCCGTGTCTGTTTCCATCTTCCGAACCCTCGGAGTGCCATGGTTAGTGGCCAGAGCTTAGTGATGATCTCCTAATTGTGTGATGACTCGTTAACACCAGACATGTATTCAGCTACGCATGTCATTCCTGCTTCCACCAACCTAACATCTATGATCGGTTCATCTTCGTTGATGAGGCCTCTGGGTAGTGAGTGGAGTATCGGTTGCAGCGATTCCGGATCCGCCAGGTTTTCCTACATTGTTCATTCACTGAACCACTAAAGGTGCGGTCACCAAGTAAGCGAGAGATCAACAGCTTTTAGGCCGTAACCGATGGAGCAAAGTGGTAATTTTGACCGAGTTCGAAAGTGACGGAGTGACCTATTAGTTACTGCAAAAGTACTGAAGCTACTTATGACTTAGCAGTTGCTCGTAGAAATAACGTGGGTGAACAATGCTGACCTGAATGTGTTTGCATCACCTAGTGTCCTAAGCAACGTGGTGGTTTGTGATATTCTGATCATTTGAGGTTGTCCCGAAAGTTACAGCACTTCTGAGCAGTCAACCTCAGAATATTGCAGTTCGGCCGAATTTCCTGCTTCATGCGGCATGAGCCCAGTTTTGATCAGTGAAATTTTTTCAATGGGGCACAAATTAACTTACGCCATTTGTACGACCCCGTTCTGTAGGCTCAGTAAACACTTTCGAGGTCATTCGCAAGGAGACTGAAAACGTCATTCCCCAGTAAACTGATAACAAACGATATTCTATTCAGCCGTTGTCAGTGGAATGGAAATCGGCAACCTGTTTCTGTTTAGATAATCACACTCTGTCCAACTCTACATTCGATTGCTTCAACACATTTTATCAGAACTTGTTCGTACATAGATGAACTCAATGACATGTGGATCTAGGAAGTGGTTCGAAAAGATGCAATGAAATACCGCCTAATGCGAACCCGATTGTTATAGGCGAAGTCAGGTGCGTGTGATCCATATGGTTATCGTTCATTCACTTCGCTTTGCTTTTCGAAGTGTATTAAACTGAAAAATTACAACGGATGTGCGTTATTTAATAAAAAGGAGAGGTACGATATAAGTTGGGCCATTTTTATTGACAAGCAACCTGTATTTCGTTGTCATGATAACAGGTCACCGGGTTGACCCATTTAGCTCACTCGAAATATTGTTACGCAATCAAAGCCCGAAGTTAGTGGCCTTCATCAAAGCCATGTTGATCAGAACTCATTAACCGGCGCTATGTGCACAAAAGTGGCTGAGGCAACGCATAGGGTTACCGCGGTGATGACATAAAACTTGATGTGACTGTGTATGTTTCCTTACCCTGACTACCTCTGTTTGTCTGTTATATACAACTTACATGTTTTAAGTCTGCGATTTGCGCATACTCTACAGGGAATCCGTGTGCATTAAGTCGGACAAGCAGCTACTGACCATCCTCCAAAATCAGCAACAATCTTTACGCACCTGGTAACCGGATAATACTGACAGACATACTAAAAAATATTATCAAAATTAAGCCAGGCTTTCCGAAATGACACCAGAATACAGAAAGTAGAATTTGATTCATGGGAAGCCTAAGAGTGTTACAGACTGAAGGACGCTCACATGCGTAGATACGCTAGAGAATGGAAACTTAGCGAGTGTAAGTAGGCGGATGAGACCAAAATACCAAAGGACAGTGAAACTACACGGGAATGTCAGGAAAGTATCAGAAATCTAATCAAGCACAGGGCTTTTTTACTTCAGCTTGCAACAAACAACAACTGAACAGTGATAGCCATGAATACTATGACACAGCTTCAAATAGTCATAACAATTCAAACGGCCCGGCTGCCTGAACGCTGCGCTTGGTTTTCTGATTGTTCTCACTGAGCCAACACTTGAAATCGGCAAATGATGAAACTTTCAATACAGGCTGTGATAAGATGTTGCAAATTATGGAAATCCAGATGCAAAGTATATGTTACTCGGACGACAACTGGTCAATTTAATGTTGCACCATAACCGTGTTCTCTTGTACACTGTGAATTTGGTTGTACAAAAACAGGTAATATAGCTGGCCGGTTGGATGTCAGGGGTTTCGTGAAAAATATACGCAGAACTGTTTAGGATTTTATGCCATTTTGCTGTACACAACCACTGAGGATGATAGCTTTTACAAGTCCCAGACGGCACGAACAAATATTCTGCTACTGACTGGACACACATGTGACTCGGGTGTCACAAACAGTCTTTTTGACCAGAACGACTCATACAGTCTGGTTATTGATTCAAGTAATGCATTAGCTTTCAATCACCGGATGACAGACTGGATGAGAGATTGATATTGTCCGAAAGGATCGCTTCCAGGTTCTGTTCCAGTTTATTGACGCTGAATCTTTTCGCTTCGGAAATGAAGCTCGACACAACGCGATGGACGAAAAATCATTGTTGTACACATCGTTGCATTAAACCGCAACCGTGTGTCCGCATCCTCGTAATTCATAAATTTTGATCTCCACATGGCATAAACTGCGCAATGTGCCCAGGATATCTGGTCTTCTTCATTGTGACGTTGAGAAACTGCGGTGTTTGTAATGCCGAGGGAACAGACAACAGTGGTCTCCGATGAAGATGGGAATCCGAAGACGAATGTGGGATATCATATGCCCTCAGGACATCCGGAAGTCGTGCTAGTTCGGATAATTTTCCTTAATTCTTCACGATTCCCAGGATCACGATTATGCATATATAGAAGGGCACATTGTTGGCCTTGTTGAGTCGGAAGTTGGGGTAACTAATTGCTCTGTGTTTTGCTTTGTCGTAGTTCGTAGGTCGTGCCCGGTCGGCTGGAAAGTAGAATGTTGGATCAGGATATTTACCTGAGGCGTTAACGATCACCGGCAGAGTACCTTCCTGTAAGGTAACGACTTGGCACACTAGCGTGAATAAAAGCGCAGTGCAGACCATGACACCAGTGCAACAACGGTTGCTTTTTGAAGCTTTAATATCTTTGTGTAGATCGATCTGTGTTTCCCTAGGCAGGGTGAAATCTGACCATCTAACCCCAAAGTTGTTTTCAATCTGATACAAACCTGTTCATTCTAAATACAACTGAACTTCCAAATCATTCCGCAGTCTTGTCCCAAACGTGAAGTCACGCTGTTACCTACCCTATTTCCTTCAACTGATGAGTAGTCGGGGATTTGGTTTATTTTCAAGTTGACCATCATTCACATTTGATCACAGCCTTCGCATTCAGATAGGCATTCCAGCCAGCGTCTTTCGAAGTCCTAATCGCGGCGTTATCGATTGGAGTTAACAGGACAGTTACTGTGTCTCCTCTCGAGACGATCGGGCAACCTGATCATTGCTCACAAGCGAGAGTGGTTGAGCGTTCAGATTTGATGATTCGGTCGAGCCTAATGTGAGGTCAGTGGCGCAGTGGGTAACACAATTGCTTCATGATTGGAATGGCCGGAGTTCAAATCCCCGCCATGGCAAGGATATGCACCACTGATGAGCTCTATTGAGATAGCGCGTATTGCGATGGATCGTTGGCAATAAATGTGTAACCTGTCATTCGGTAGCTCTTTCAAATTAGAAATAAAATTATCATCACTGATAAAACATTACTGATGGCTGACAAGTTAATCGCCATCGCCTCACTTTCAAAATGATGTTGACTGAAATCATTCTCGGGAGTTTAATTTGTCAAAGAAATCTCAATCACTAAGGATATTATATAAAATGGTCGGCGTATTTACTGCACTCGGTAAACCGGGAAATTTTATCATCCATGCATATATGCTAAACATTCACTTAAGTTTGCAAGCTGACCTCATTAACACACCTACTGAATAGAAGGATTAATGAAGGTCAAACGGCCATCGACCGAAACCCACCATGACGGTGTCTGCTACGCCGACGACCTGCAATAGACGCAAACAAATGATGTAGTGCTCGTTATGAAAAACAGGATAAGCGTGGTTATCCAATTCACTCTTCTATTCTCCATAAGTCGACTTATGTAACCGGTAGCCGTAAATGAAGTGTGTGGCTTCACGTATTCTTCTCTGTTTTCATCTGAATAACTGATAAAAACTTGACGATAACACAGCGATTCATGAACTCTTTCCCACAGTTAACTGCAATATAATTTTCCTGGTACGTAATCCTAGATGGTAACAGAAAGTTACTTTGAACTCGATTAGATGTTACGCAATTATTCTCTGACAGTTGCCACATATTGCTGAGTCAATTCATTCATGGTCATTTGGAAAGAATACCTGAATAATGTAGTTGACGACGCTCAACCCGTAGGGATTGGTAATGTGAGCAAAGACTTAAACTACCGCGCGAATTAGCACTTCACTTGAGAGCCGACCGGTATGAGTGTCAAATCTGAAAGATAGGCTACCGACGTTTTCTTCGTCATTCTGTACTTATTCTCTCACCTGATACTGTCAAACTGGTTACGTTAGGAAAACCATTCGGCGACTATCAAACAGGATTCGTCGGCATCTTCCTAAATGAATACGTAATGTTGTAACGAAACCTATCTCGAGTGCCATCGAAGCTCATCTGGTCAACACGGGTCATCAAATCAAGCACGACACAGCATTCCAAATTATTCGCCGAGTCTCACGTCCATATCCGAGTTTTCAGGGCAAGACTGGTGTTGACCGCAGAGGTGATCACTATCACACCATACAACCCCAAGTTGTGCGCCCGAAAGAAATTCATACAGGACCCACACCTCCTGTGGCCATCCATGTAAAAACTGTCTAAAACTCAGTCGCCCAATGACCCGATTAACACGTTACCATACACCTGTCACGTGAGACACGTTAACACAGCACACACAAACTCACTAACACCCGGGTAGACAGGCATCCACAGTTGTCATGACTATTGCCATTGCGCACAACCATATTCTTTCGTTATATATAAGTCTACCGATTCCATTGTGTTTGTATATACCTGGTACGAATCACCGAAAACGTCTGTTTGCAACCCTGTCCCATTATGAATGTAAGTAAATCCAACTCATGGACCTACTATTTGTGAACAATTTCTGAAAAACAGCATGCCACGAATTAATACCATAATCCGTTGTTGCTGTTCGATGTTGTCTAAAGCGATTTCACAACGTTTAGTGTATATGGTTCATTTTCTGGTCGTCAGTTCTCATTTACCTCCACAGTTGAACTTTGTTAGTTCGCCTGACCCAAACGCTACCGTCCAGATAATAGAAGGAAGCGAAATCTTCGACAATCAATCGAAAAGTTATGACAGAACTGATGTAACGATTTCAGCATGGAAGCTTAAATGGATTTGTACGTTTGTAGAATTCTTGGAAATCTCGATTGGTTTCATGAGGTTTACAAATTTACTAGGTGATTCCGATGTACAGTATGTTAACCAGTCAGCTGCATGCGGTTAGCAAGTCGCCCGTAATCTACAAGTCAGTGGTTTGAACCATATGATCTCATTTAATTAATGGTTACTCACAAAATTGTTCAACAAGAATTACTGGAGAATACCACGTGATAATGCACTGATCTAGTGGAGAATTCCTGTACAAACATTCAAGGCATATCACACACACTTCGACCTGCTAAATCGTCTGATTTTAGTCTTGTGAGATATCTTTGGAATAGCATTGACTGAGTAAATATCAGGACTATGGGCTTGCAAGCGCCACCACAATCGAAACTGAAAGGTTTGAAGCTACGGAGATAGGATGATCAGGGTAACAGCGCGGAACGATAGAAAAGGAGGCAGGTGGAGAAACCTTCAGCAAATGTAGACCAACTCGGTACGGAACAAGAATCCTGACATCTGAACAAGGATTCCATCCACATGCATTCCGACTGCTTGGGTGGTTATTTCGTCCACTGATGTGTTGTGTTCTGAATATGACGTTCGGTCTTGCGGAACCGTAGTGGCCAAGTGGGCCAGCGAGGAGAGCGACTGGTGGAAATGTATTCTATGTTCAGCAGCGGCCAACTAAGTGAGTCACAGGCAAAGTTCATGCAACTCTCACGTTTGACCCGTGCAGGCGGAGTGCGGAAGGTCACTCGGTTTATATTAAACAGTCAGGTTATGAACCCTTTGGAGTTTCGTTCACGTAAGTCATCTTTACAAAATAAGACACCAACCAATTTATATCGTAGCCTCCGCCTTCAGATGAACATTTTGATCGACTACTGCATCGCCTTCTAAATGCCGTTAGCTGAAATCCTTCTAAGGAATTTAATTGGTCAACCAATTAGGGCATGATAGATAATGACCATCGTATCTACTGCACTGGGTAAACCGGGAAACTGTATCATCTATGTATATATGCTAAACGTTCACTTAAGTTTGCAGGCTGTTCACATTAACACACCTACTGAACAAATGGATCAATTAAGGTGCAACTGCCATCGACTGAAACCCACCATGACGGTACCTGCTAAGCGCACGTACTGAAACGGATGCACACACAAAAAAAATATTACTTGCTGTGAAAACAGGATAAACATGGTTATTCAGTTCACTGTTACTCTGTCCATATATGGAATTATGTGACCGGACGCCATAGACGTTCTCACTTCGTTTCTATATTCTGTTCCAAACCATTGGCAAATTATGTGACAGTGGCTCAACGTAGTATTAGATGTTTCACCCAGTCAGCAGTAACACATTGTTCAATATTAATGAATGTATTTAAATAAGCTTCAAGTTACTTTTTATCCATCATCCTCCGACAGATTGCATAGATTCGTGGTTCACGCACATCATCAAATATGTCTTTCCGGAACCGCGAATTCCTTCGATATATTCCCACTCACTTGAACAAAATACATGGATGAGTAGTAAGCAGAGTTCACTGCTTTCACCTAGATTCTATGCACCTACTGTTTTTGTGCATGTCTCGAATATCTGTTTGTCCGGAATTATTAATTTATTCTGATGTTACTGTTTATTGTCGTCTGAAGTAATTTCACAACACTTTATGAACATGGTTCATTTTGACGTCGCCGGTTCTCATTCAGTCCCGCAGTTGAACTTTGTTAGATCACCTGACACAAATGTTGTCATTGAGCAAACTGAAGAGGACCAAGACCTGTGCTATTCGGTCGAAAATTTAAGACCGAATCGTAGTTACTATTTCAGCTAGAAAAATTGGATGGATAAGTACGTTTACGAAATTTGCGGAATCCCACATCTGATCGCATGTACAAAAGGACGAAGGCGTATCGACTATTAGTTGGTCGTTCGTAACTAGGCAGTCAATTATTCGAGCCAAGTGAGCATATGCAAGCCCATGTTATTATCAAAATTGTTCAGCAAGAATTACTGAAGAAGCCCGTGTGATGATGTTCCGATTTACCGAGGACGTCCTGAGCGGACATACTAGGCACATCGCAATGAGGACTACTTACTTCGACATAGTGGTCGTCTAATTTTAATCATATCAGAGGTCTGTGGAACGGCACTGACTGAACAAATGTCAGAACTATGGGCTTGCAGGCGTCACCATACTCGAGATTGAAACGTTTGAAACCATGAAGGTAGATTGATGAAAATAACACAGCGGAACTTTGCAACAGGAAGCGGATGGGGAAACCTTCAACAAACATAGACTAATTCGGCACGAAGCAAAAATTCAGACATCTGAACAAGACTTCCATCCATGTGTATTTTGACCGTTTTGGTGGTTATTTCGTCCATTATTGTGTTCTGTTCTGAATATAATGTTCACTCGGGCGAAACCGGAATGACCAAGAAAGTTAGCATGGGGACGAATGGTAGGAAAATGTTTTATGTTCAGCAGCAGTAGCCCAGGTGGCTCATGAACAAGGCTTCTGCAGCTTCATGTAACTCATTGTAACAAAATGAAACACGAAACAAATCCTATCGTACCCATCACATTCAGATGGACAGCTTGGTCAACCGCTATTAAGCACCCCAGATGTGGTTTCACCATCCTTTCTAGCGTACGAGAGACAAGCTTGGGTTTGTGTGCCTCTTTTCAAATGAAAAATTCCGGAAAACTGCCTCACAGAGGCAATCTCGGCAGTATACTGTGAACCTTATTTAACTTACAACGAAGAAACTACCTTTCAGATTTCAATGAAAAACTGTCTCCTCAATACGACCATTACGCTGAATCAACGGTAAGCACAGCACCTTTATCTGTTCACTGAAATTCACTCTTCTCAGGTTCATCACTGGCAGTCCAATCGAGAACAACTAGTCTGGTCGGACGAACCATCTGCAGATACTTTTGATACAACCGTCGGAAGGAGGGCGTGTGTTTCAGCCTATGCTTCAGTAGTTGTACGGGAACGTAGTCTACACTTTCCGAATGAACTGGTAATAGTACATGATCATAAATCTGCTGAAGCATTTAGCCAGACACTGGGACAATCTCTGTTGACAGAACCTTCAAAAACTGGCCGTTTCCTGCAGGAAGGTGTTCATCTTCATATATTGTGGTCAAATCTGCAATATAATAACGGCTGTCAGTTAGCTCGTCTGAATCCGTGACGACAAACTCACAACACTACTGTTTGGTTTGGCACATCAAGTTTATGAAGACCTTTGTGTTTTGCTCAATGTACAAAATGACGGTTAATTGAAAGCGAACGTTGGGCAGCTTCTGGTGGAAACTGTACCCAAACGATTCAGTAGAGCACCGGTGGGAGTCTCAGAAAATGTAGTGTGATAGTTATCAACCGAGTTACAGTTCACAGGGTGATCGTGAAAGTTGGACTCCCTTTGCGTATAACTCCTTTACTTAAAGTTCATTCACACATAATGTACCGTTCACTTTTCCTGCTGGCAGTTTCTCAGTCGCTACCGAAAGTATACTCAATAGAAGATGGTTCAGCCTTATGCGTCTGTTGCAATGAACCCACACCAAATTCTGCAGAAAACGCATGTTCGGAATCGGTAAACTTACGACTTTTTCGTCCTTTGCCTGTAAATGGGTCATGTTATGAAGAGTTCAGAAGCTGCATCTGGAAAAATCCTGAGATATACGTTGCCTGTATCAAGTAAGGGCAACGGCCTACAGAGCTGACAAATGCGCCTTTGCCTAGAATATACAACGAGGATGGTGCCTAACATGAACAAAGGGTGAATCCTATGCTGCAAATGTTGGTTGTGAGTAGTGCTCGGGCTGCGCGATCATTGGGAAGACAGCTTTCTCAGTAACTTCTCACTCGGACTTTCACAGCCTTCATGGAGAGGTCAGATGACTGAGGAGTCCAGTTAAGTAAGGAGGTTGTGATCAAAGGTGAACAATAACCAACTACCAAAAAAGAATTTTACAAATTCTAATCAGTGGGTGAAACGTTGATTGGTCGTTTCGACGAGTTCGATTGATTCGCTTGCATGTTTACAGATATTCACTTTGAATGCAAATGCTGCTTCTCTTCTAATGATTATCGAAACCTGTGAACATTTTTTCTCACGAATGTGTTGTTCAGCGTTGGTTGTGATGATCTTTTGACGCCTGGTCTTTGGTTACTGAACCAGAAGTCACTTCAAAAACGTGATGCCAGGCGTCTATTGTCCGGACATGAGGAAGATACGTACGACCGATGAGATCTGATGAGAGGAGAGACCAAATGTAATGTTCCGCTCAAAAGGAATCAGCGACTATGGAGTAATGGAACGTGGTTTACGGTGACCTGTGCGTAGTGATCATAGATCTGTATCACATGAAACAATAATTTACAAATTTCCACCTTCATTTTACGAAAATAACCTAAAGTGAGTGTGGTCTGTAAATTATGGAGAAAGACCACCTCATACATGCTTGTATTCGTGTTGATCGGAAGGCCACATTGCACTGAATAACTCATAAAAGAGAAAGAAGCGGACGGAAAACTGGAAAACGAGCAACACACAGACAAGTCAGCAACGATTACTGAACCACGCATAAGAACAGAAAACTGGCGAAGTGGAAACAGGGCTTGACCAGTCAACCATGCAAACTGGTGTTAAACACTGTGAAAAGATTTACTCGGGCACAGCAACAGGATGGCAGCATAGTTGAAAGTCAATGCACACATTCAATGGAACAATGGTGATCGCATTCGTCACACATCTCCCCAGGTCAGGTTTGTTCGATCGATTTTAAGCAGATTTTTTTAAAATGAATAAATCAATGCTGATCAAACAATTCTTCGGTCGATGATAATAATATGGTAATTCAGTGGAGGTTTCCTTGGCGAGATTGTGCAGAATGATCTTTGTATGCCTTAAGAAAATGACATTATTGTGATGAGATATTTCAAGCCAAAATTGGATAAACGCCAACGTGAAACCATGAAGGCTAATCATTGCTAATCATTGTCATCATGAGCTGCAATTCACAAATCATTGTGATATTTTGGGGGTTAACTGAGCAGCCTTATAGATGAAACATCAGTAAGAAGATGTTCATACATTCAAAGCTATTACTTGAGAACTATGAGTGTTTTGTGACAGGCTAAACAAGAACCATTCATTACATGGAATAATCAATTCATTTGCGCATTATTTCACAATCGTGATGGAAGAAACATATCGAAATTGCTTGCGTTGTTAATAGCGAAAGAACGCAAAAACGGTCAAATATGATTCATATTGTAAAGATCAATAGTATGACCTACTATGGTGATGGCACGAGCTACAGGTATGCCCTAAGTGAAATGAACATGGTTTCAGCTAGTCATAAATATTCAGTCCAAGGTACATTCATTAATAAATGCATCATGAATTACAGGCTTATCTTCAGACAACAACATCGATCATTTTCGGAAATGAGCTCAACTATGAAAATGAATACTTTCGGACATAATGGGACAGGATAGTTTACAGAAACAGGCCAACACACTCGAACACGCAAATGCTTATCCTCAGATAAAACAAGTCCTAGGTGACGATTAGCATTGGCTGGCCGACTTAGGTCTTACACTAAGAAATGTAAGGCTGTCGCTGCGGTGTTGCAGCTCTTGCAAATACGTGCAGTGACTGTATTCTAACAATTATCAAGGCTCTCAGTGTTGAACATCATTAACTTTTTGAATAATCCATCTACGCACGAAACCGTCTTATGTGTCGTCTCTTCAATTGACGGTACAACATATGCTGAGTTGGTACAGCTGTATAAACACAGACTTGTTCGTAAAGTTTAGCAGGGGAAAAGACAGAGTTTTGTTCAAAAATATTCAAGCTGGCTTACATCACGGTGACGGTTGATGGGGCGTTGTCATATTAACTAATCCGCAGGCTTTAGATGGACAGTGCAAATAACAAATGTTCTTTTCAAATGTCCTTTTAATTTGAACCGTTGACGGTTTTTTTCCTGAGAAAACAGCTTATTTCTTTCGAATGACTGGAAAGTAACCTTTATACGGACTAACTCATCACCACCTTACAGGATGGGATTGTCTGTGTGATCGCCCAATCGTCTACCTTTGATCTGCTTGCGCGTTCTTTTCTGTCCAACCGCGCGCTGCAAGCTCCTGACTCATCGGTTTGCATTCCGACGTATCGCAAAATTAAGAACTTCGACAGTGATACCGTGGACATCCATGGATTTGTGTAGAACCGATTTACATGTGGACTGGATTAATCGGTGATATTCAGCATCTATAAGGTGATCAACCAGTGCAGAGCAGTGATAACAATGCATCCTTTGAATTGCCTTGAGTGAAGGATTATTGGTTTGGCTGAACCTGTCACGATCTAAAGTCGAGCCAGTATACTGTCGAGTCCGAGCTAGCTAACCAAATATAACCGTCCGGATTTTGCACAAGAATATGCAGCAACCCATCAAGAAACTGATATTCCCGATAGAGCGGCCCATGATTTAAGCATCTGCATCGTTGAAGATTTATTCAGATTTTCCCCTTCATCGATTTCGTCGTACTCTTACGAATGATTGCACATCGGGGTCAATAAACGGATACAGCAGTATTTCCATATGTGTAACCATGGGTTAAGCTTCGAATATCAATAGCTTCAGCGAGGCGCAGTTAATCATTAAATACAGAGAGCGAAATTTTTCTTATCGGATCACACAGTTGTTGCGTCACAGTAATGTGTTATTCAGCGGGCAACACAGGCCTCGTAGTTGTGTGTTTGTGTAAGTTGCTGCTTGGTCCGTATCCGAGTGAATACGCTAACACTGGCTTGTCAATGGTATCTAGCAATACCTGTGAGCAATGTTTCACATACAGTTCATTATTCGTGGGCAAAATTAGGTTTGGCTATTGCAAGCTTCCTTTGTTTTTAAGGTTCAAAGAAGATTCCCGGAAGAACAGCAACGCAATTTGTAGCGTTAAAACTGCCTAGTTCAGCTAACTACTGTGTCATCCGTTTCCATTCTTTTCTGTAGAAGTATTAACACTAATCAGGTAGACTGCATTACTGATAATTACGCAATCGGTTAGCCAGCAAAATGAGTAATGAAGCAGTGTTCCGACGTTTTATTGTATAAGTAATGGAATTGATTGTTCTGAGTCTCTTCTCGGAATCTCAGTTTTTGTTTGGTAACTTTTCATGCACGACAATGGAACAACAGTACATTCCTCTCAGGACATCCTTGTGAAGAGTGAGTGTTGTTCAAATGGACATGGATATTTGTTCTCAGTTTTCAAGATGGAATATTCTGCACTATCGTTCAGGAAGAACAGATCGAATCGGTCCCGGATCAACCTTAGGAGGTTTACGAAATATCTGCCTGCAGCGATCTGGACATGAACAAAATGAACCACAGCGGATCTTCGCCTTTACAAAATTCCTTCAGTTTGTGTAACTATAAAAGTTTAGTTTTCATCGACTTTAGTGACTTGAATATTGTTTCAGTGATAAGCTTTCCATGAAATCGATTACAACACTCCTGAGGAAGGCCACTCAAGGTGGTTGAAACGTAGAGTATTACAACTTGCTCGTAACGTTGTGTTATTCCCAATCTGTTTATCAATAACATGTTAAACACGGCGCCCAAACTGTTCAACTTCATTCGTACTAAATTTGGTGCGGATATCTTACAACGGGAGCGCATACTTTGTTGCTAATAGTTCACGATCATAGGTGTAACAAAATTATATATGAACATGTGTATACCGTCTTTCAGCAGTGTTTTAAGCCAGTAGTATTTTACACTGGTATATATCATCTTCAGACCGACTATTCGCAACATTATAATTTTTTGTCAGTTCCAAGTGTCACTATCATATATATATCACTAATTCATGTAGCCTAAACGTTAGCAAACATTAGATCCAGTTTAAAGAGTAAAGGTTATTTTTTCAAGTACAGTAATGACCACGCAACAGTGAACTCAACATTGGAAAGATGCAATCCAAAGAAAATCGTAGTTAATTATTTCCGATGAAGGAGCTTCTGTACCACGTGCCCAATTTTGCAAATGCGTGAAACAAAACGCGGTCAAGAGAAATAACATCTTGTGAAAAATGATCGCGTTAAAATATTCAACATTTTAGATATTACTCAAATGTGAAAAATGTTTCCGTTTATTACATGAGAAGTTCGTAAAGCCAAGTGGTTTTTCCCTGTCACTCTTACTGACCATAAACAATTACCATCGACATATTGTATTTAAGAATGATATTAAGATCATGTGGTGAGAAAAGTCGATCATACTGCAAAACATGTAGATTCCACTTATGATGTCGGCCGTTTGTTAGTAAGCTTCATTTCAGACTCCAGCACCCATGTTGCTTCATGTTTTTAATACTACCACTCCGTTCATACCGTTGAGCTAAGCAAAAATACTACAAAATATAAGTTGTGAAACAAATGTAACCGAAAAACACTTCGTTTTATGCATTTAACCTTCTTATTAATACTTAATCAATGCGGTGCATTTACATTTGAAATCGAAAACACTGAGCTCTAACTGTCACTTTGTTTAACACCATAACTTGATTATTATCAATGCTGTTTTTACTAATCACTGAAGTATTTTTTGTTTGCAGTGTAAGTTTGTATTGTTCTAAAAACCACTAAGTGAGTCGAGGTATTTATCACTTCCATCACATATTTATATGCTGAGGAGCGCTGTGAATGTTCGTGCGCTTGAAAGTCTCATATGAAGCTTACGAATCATCGGACGGTCTGAGCCCTACTCACAACCAAAAATAACCAAAAATACGCACAGCAATTCGGTTATGCCTAAGGTGATATTAATAGCTCATTAATAGTAATCAATAAGTGGATCAGTGTCCTAATTCTGATCAGGGTAAGGAAATGCACTGTTGATAGGCTTCAATATAAAAAGGTCTCCAGTTTGATTATATTTTACAAAAGTAACAACAATAATTCAATCTAATGACCAAAATTTATATCGGTGTTGAATAAAAGGGCTATTCGTGTACGTTACACACACTACAACAATTAGAGTGAAATGTGCTGTCGCTAAGGCAAACCGATACATGGAGTTTTGTCAATCAAGTTCAGTTTACTCGTTTCCTACAATCGACTTACGATGATGATGTCTTCGCTTTTTCTCGGCTGCGAAAAGAAAACTATTCCATTTAAATCAAGTTGCGAGGGTTTCACAAATACTGTGACAAAAAGAAACATTTCCTGTTAAGTTTCCATAAGTTTGTTTTCGAAGTCCATGATCTCCCGACTAAATATTGACGAAACAGTTGGACGGTAATTAAATTAGCTCATCGTTGCTTTGGGTAATGATACGTCTTACTTATCTCATCGGTTTGAGTCCGGCGAAACCCCGCATTTTTCAGAACTGGACATCCCGAGATTTATTGTTCAACTTATCGATGAGTGGTGTGGCACAGTGTCATTAATTTAGAAATCTGACTTTTGACTATCTGGGTCTGCACGGAAGTGAAATAAGCAACAAGAATTGTGTTAAATTTCTTAGACTATATCCTATTAGCTGAACTACGTAGCTAATTCGACATATCACGGTTCGTATGACACAACAGCCCAAACAACCAACTGGATCCAATTGTAATTTTTGTGGGCTCTCTTAGCAGCTATATGGCTCAGCTGGTGAGACAAATGAAGTCCATGATTATGTGGTACTTCTAGTTCGAGGTTCGAATTCATTAGGAACACACACTTATCATGTTAGTGCAAGTATTACTTGGGTAGCAATCCAGTTTCTTATCCATTAGCTGTTGTCCCTATCGCGTATGCATTCGTTGCATCATTCACTAGATCTTAGGAATTTGTGGAATTCTGAAGAGTACCGGGGCAAAAGATTGAAGTTTATTTACAAAGAAATCCCTTTTCTTCTCGACCTGAAATCGGATCATTCTGAAAGGTTAAAAGGACAACGGTTTCACAAAGTGATCTCCAATTTCGACGTTTTCGTCATCGCTGATAACCCTTGTCAGTGGCAAACTATACTGAAAATAGTACACGAATAAGATACGACAGCGAGGAACTAAGACCAGCATATTTACGTTCTGTGGTTATTTGCGTTTTCTTGGTCAGTAACTCAATCCTAGACGTACTTATATAACAAACACATTTTCACTAAGGACTTATTTATCTATCGCATGCATTAAGAAAGAAGGTGGGATGGTTTTTACCCTGTTTGCTCAAGTATACCCTAACACGAAATTTGGATGAAACACCCAAACGTTACTCAAACTGTTGCGCCATCTACAAGACTTCCTGGGTAATCAGACTTTGGTATAGTTCGCAAACTACTGAGCTGACTCAACAACTCTAATCAGCTACAGCCAAAACCGCAATGTATATTAGCTGAACGAACGAAAACTCAAGCATGGACAGAGTTCAGATTGTACCAGTACGATGTTATGCTACGTTTCAAGTAAGTGTGGAATTGAATGAGTTGATTGGTTTCACTTTGAATTACCAGATGAATTTCAACCGACCGCTTCATGCCACCGGAAGGACACTAATGACTTGTGTGGAGCCGTGTTATAACTAGTTACGATTGGTAGATTTGCGCGCTGTTGAGTTATATGAAGTTGTGTCATTGTAATAATCGAGTGGTACGCAATTTTCCTTTGATTGTTGGATTTCAATGCCTCCGTCCACTTGACAATTGCATAGAATGTTTGTTGAACTTAACGCACAGCCGAAATTCCAACATTTTTAAGCAGCTGAATCTATCGTTCGTTTTAATCGACAATTCGGTGCAGCCTTTTCGATTGGTGTTTGGTTTGTTACATACTGAGTTCGTTTACGGTACTGAACCATACAGTTGTAATCAGATTACTGACTACATATTTCGAAGAGATGAAATGCAGTGCTCCTCTGACAGCAAGTACTCTGAAGGAGTAAAAGTCCCGGGCTGATGCTCACGGTTTTTCCACAGAAGTTCAGTATAATCACAAGTGAAGCTTCCTTGGAACTCATATTTCATTCTCATAATGCGATGTACCCATTAGCGCTATACTGGTCTGTTTTTAGTGCGCTCAGCTGTCGAATAATTTGCTCAGTAGATATCTGTCCATCATTCCTAAAGTTGTCTTTGACTAACGGACTCAGAATAGATCGCAATGAATATAAAAAAATGAGCAGGTAACTTTAAACACGATAATCAAAAATAAAGAATTTTGGTCGTCCATGTGTCCAGCCTTTTCTGTTTGTGTACATTCGAACCTGAAGTCTGAAGTGGTAATTTTTCGGGCCTCACATCACCGGAATTTTAGTAATGCTTCATAATGCTCCAGTAGTGCTTCATAATGATATACCGGGTTGTCATACAAGAGTTTTTCAACTAAGAATATTTCTTACTCATTTACTGTTCGATTTTTTTTGTTTAAACAGAACATGATCATGGTTCCGTCTGTGGAAACCACTGTGACAGCGGGGATAGTTGGTTGGAAACCCATCATTTTGTTAAACTTTTCTACTAGGAACATTTTGAAATAATGTTTCTTTTTGAGTCGATGTGTATTCGGAGGGTAATTACGATCTACTCACATAATCACTTAATCGCTGGTAAAATGTAAATAAATCACTTGTTGACTGACCGAGCCAATTGTCAATTTGAGAGTTATGGCGCTTTAGTGAGTATATATACAAAGAATAGTAAATCGACTAGAACATGTTACAAATGTGAATGAGTATCGGTAAAAAAAATCCAATAACTGGATACAACACTTACTTGCTTCCGTATTGTAATGAATAAAGATGAGAAATTGATCAAAATTGACAGTAGCTCTTATATCCGTAAACAGTCAAGATCAAGGTGTGCTGTAAACAAAGGCCAAATATCAGCGACGAACAAAAATAATCCAATAAAAAAATAAAGTTGAGGTGAGTTCCAACCGAAGACTCGGACGCATGGTGAGCAGGTAAGATCATTAGGCGCAATTATCTACATCCCATAACTATGAAACGACACCATTTCACGGTTGGGTAACCAGCGAAAATCATGAAAATGTGTCATTCAAAGCGTTAGATTCCATAAACTAGACAACAATAAATATCTGAGCATGAAACAAAGAACTCTAAGGAAAATAGTCCAAGATCTATACTGAGGAAACGACGCTACAGAGAACAGGCCAGCATGAAAACCGAGAATAAAATGAGCTGAGAAAACGGGGGAAATTAACCAGAGAAAGAAGAAGAAACATAAAAAGACCAGGAAAATGATATTCGATAAAGCAGACGAGAGTTGACACAACAGAAAGAAGATCACAATAAAGTAGCAGAAGGGAAGAAAATTAAGCGATGAGTAAAAACAATAAAAATAACGTAGAAAAAGTCCGAATGAAGGCTAATAAATATACAAAAAAATAGACGTAAAAAAGCGCTGAAAAGAAGAATGAAAAATATCAGAGCATCCCAGGACAGTCAGCCAGTGCAACAAAAATATGCTGGTTTGGTCATACACTGGCCTCAGTGATACGATGATCGGCCGACCTGTATTTGGTTGTGGTCATACCAGTGATTCAAGCAACAATGAATACGCAAAGCGAGATTGTGATAAACAATTGATCACTATTGCTCACTCGACGGGGTTGACGCAGTTGCTGATGTGAGGCGTGTGGGATTGAGGAAGACAGAATGGTTGTTTGGTGTGAGTAGTAGAAAATGGAATACTGGTCGAACGCCAAACTACACGCACGCATGCACGTGCATGCGAAATTGCGAAATGTGGTTGCAAACTGTCGCCCAGTAGCGAGCATGTGATATGAAATAGTCGGTCGAACACAAATCCACCGTGGCCATATACAGTTGCTTAGATAGGAATGAACATAGAGGCGCCAATTCATGTGGTCGGCTAGTGCACGTTCAGCATTATAGGTGACAATGTGCAACCGGTTATCTGTTCACTGGTGCACTGGCAGATGCGAAATAGCACGTGCTCTGCGACAACCACTCATGTCCCAATCACCCGATAGCAACACCACTAGGCAGGACATCTGATCGCAATTTCTTTATATATATGTGTGTGTGTTTGTGTGTGCGCGTGTGCGTGCGTGCGTGCGTTCGTGCGTGCGTGCGTGCGTTCGTGCGTTCGTGCGTGTGAGTGGATGTAGATGTGAGTGTGAGTGTGGAATCCAGTGTGTGCGTGTGTGCGTGTGTGCGTGTTTATGTTTCACTTCGTGTGTGTTTGGCTGTGAGAACGATGTTATTGTGTGATTGTGACTGGACATAAGGAAAATACCAAGAAGCAAGCAAACAGAGTAACGAACAGAGAGACTGTCAGTCGGTCAGACAGTGATGCCGACGGACCGTGAATCGGTCAGATATTGAGTGAGTCAGTCAGTCAGGCACACACACACACACACGCACACACACTGAGTGAGTAATTGAGTGAGGCATTCAGTCGGTGAGACTGTCATTGATTCAGGCTGTCAGTGAGACAAAGAGCGTAGGAGATAGTTAGGCATTCAGATAATCAGACAGACAGTCTGTCGGTGAGAGGAGAGATTGCGGGAGAGAGGGAGACAGACAGGGAGACCGACAGTCTGTTCGATATGCTCATTAGTCGGACACGAGTGAGTCAGTGAAATACAAATCTGCTGGTCTGGTCATACACTGGCCTCAGTGATACGATGATCGGCCGACCTGTATTTGGTTGTGGTCATACCAGTGATTCAAGCAACAATGAATACGCAAAGCGAGATTGTGATAAACAATTGATCACTATTGCTCACTCGACGGGGTTGACGCAGTTGCTGATGTGAGGCGTGTGGGATTGAGGAAGACAGAATGGTTGTTTGGTGTGAGTAGTAGAAAATGGAATACTGGTCGAACGCCAAACTACACGCACGCATGCACGTGCATGCGAAATTGCGAAATGTGGTTGCAAACTGTCGCCCGGTAGCGAGCATGTGATATGAAATAGTCGGTCGAACACAAATCCACCGTGGCCATATACAGTTGCTTAGATAGGAATGAACATAGAGGCGCCAATTCATGTGGTCGGCTAGTGCACGTTCAGCATTATGGGTGACAATGAGCAACCGGTTATCTGTTCACTGGTGCACTGGCAGATGCGAAATAGCACGTGCTCTGCGATAATCACTCATGTCCCAATCACCCGATTGCAACACCACCAGGCAGGACATCTGATCGCAAATTCTTTGTATATATATATGTGTGTGTGTTTTTGTGTGTTGCTTTTGATGTCTCTCTCTTTGTATGTTTGTCTGTTTGTCATTCTGAATGTTTGTGTGTCTCTGTCTTTTTTCCAGTCATTCATTCAGTCTGTCTGTCTGTGTGTGTGTCTGCACGTCTATCCGTTTATATGACCGTGTGGCTTGCATACTGGTTAGCCTGCTCCCACTGCAATCGTGTGTCTGCCTTTATGAATGCTTGCACGCCATTGTGTGCCTGATTGCGTGTGTGTGTGTGTGCATTTTTCCTGACTGTTTCTTCTACCTTGGCGTGATGGTCAGGCTTGCGTGCTGTTTTAATCCGGAGGGCTGTGCTGACTTGGACTTCGGTCCTTGCGGGTTCAACCTTGTCAGATCGGCCGATGTGGAGCAGCCAGACAAAAAGCAGATGCGTGCGTTTGTTGTGGGTGTAGACTGTGTGTTGTGGCTTCGTTGGGAAGGTGCCTGTTCCTGCCTGGACTGACTGTGTCTGGTTGCTAGGATCGTGTGTACAGTGGTGTTTGATGCTGTCGCGTCCGCGTGTGTGTGTGTGAGACAGCTGCTGCCTCGCGGTTCAGGCTTTTTAGCCAAAGGCTTTGGTTGAGGGCCCTAATCGCTCTTCTGCACAGGTCTGGGCGTCCTGGCAGTAGTATATTGCATCGGCCGTCGCGCAGGATAAACCGGGTAACCCTATCTGCTGCACATGGCAGGGTGGATAGGCGAAAACATGCTACTGCCAAACACTCACTCTCATACGTCCCCCCAATCACGAGCCCCCGAGCAGATAATGCTCAACTAGGTTTTAGTGCCCAGAAGACCAACTGNGTCATTGATTCAGGCTGTCAGTGAGACAAAGAGCGTAGGAGATAGTTAGGCATTCAGATAATCAGACAGACAGTCTGTCGGTGAGAGGAGAGATTGCGGGAGAGAGGGAGACAGACAGGGAGACCGACAGTCTGTTCGATATGCTCATTAGTCGGACACGAGTGAGTCAGTGAAATACAAATCTGCTGGTCTGGTCATACACTGGCCTCAGTGATACGATGATCGGCCGACCTGTATTTGGTTGTGGTCATACCAGTGATTCAAGCAACAATGAATACGCAAAGCGAGATTGTGATAAACAATTGATCACTATTGCTCACTCGACGGGGTTGACGCAGTTGCTGATGTGAGGCGTGTGGGATTGAGGAAGACAGAATGGTTGTTTGGTGTGAGTAGTAGAAAATGGAATACTGGTCGAACGCCAAACTACACGCACGCATGCACGTGCATGCGAAATTGCGAAATGTGGTTGCAAACTGTCGCCCAGTAGCGAGCATGTGATATGAAATAGTCGGTCGAACACAAATCCACCGTGGCCATATACAGTTGCTTAGATAGGAATGAACATAGAGGCGCCAATTCATGTGGTCGGCTAGTGCACGTTCAGCATTATAGGTGACAATGTGCAACCGGTTATCTGTTCACTGGTGCACTGGCAGTTGCGTCATAACATGTGCTCTGTGGCACTTCCATATCCTGTTCTCTGAATGTCGTTATATCCTTTGCCAACAGGTGGTCAATCTTTTATCCTATATTTCCTCCTCTCGCACTTTCTTATTACCATGTTCCGTTCTGTTTTCCGTTTTTCCTTCTTCTGTGGTAGTCGCAATCAATCGCTTGATGCCGACCTCGTGTGTTCAGAAATACTTTCTCGCAATTTTAACCCTTTCCTGTTTTTAGTGACCTTCACTAATGCACCAATTTTCTATCCACCCTGCTCCCCAAACTGCTCGATATAGAATACCCGTTTCATGTTATTGTAAACTTTTGGCACTGACGAGTCAATACGAAACGCTTGCTTCTGCCAGTTTTCGTGTTCTAACGGTTTTGTTCTAACTTCTGAAGGGAATGAACTGTTTCAACTTTTTCGTTATCGTTTGCTTCTTCCTTTTATCCTTCCCGTTGTATTTCTGCTTCAACTCATCTTTCGATATTTCCCGTTTCTGTTCCTTACATTGTCCGTTTCTTTTGCTCACATTTGCTTATCCTTCTGTCATCGTTTATTTTCAGTCTTAGATTTTTCGCTTAGTATTCTTTATCTATAAAGCCGCGGTGTTTTCTGATTGATAAGTTTTGTTTTTTCGTCATTTTCTGGTCTTCTCCGCTTCACCTTCAGTAGAATTTTTATCTCCTTTGCGAGTACCCTGGCTAGTCTTTTCTTCAGTTCCGTGAATTACGGGGATCTATCTATTGAAAACGCGTACTTTCTTTATATACACTCCGAACCTCTTGTTTCAATATCCCTCAACTGAACAACCGATATGTAAGTGAAAAAGAGGCATCATCTCCTGGACAGCTTTCTTGTGTCCTTCACCCTCTCGCCCTTATCAGTGCACTTGATTCATGTGTAACTCAGTCAAAGCACAACATTCATTCCACCAATTCTCATTGGCCGCCACCTCATCTATCGACTCATTTTACCAACTCGGTGAGTCGTGTGTTCCCAGGCGGGGCGAGAATCTCGACCTACATTTACTAACCCCTTAGTAAACGAGTACATTTTTCTACGCATGATCACCACCTGTTCATCCCGCGCCTTACGTCAGTCGATTGCAGCATCGACAAAATATGCCCAGTGTGTCATACGACTTGCTCACATCCTTAACACATGATCTAACCGTCTGAGACTGTGTCAACATAAGAGTTGAATAAAAGAACCCCCTTGGCAGTTACTAGAAAATACTTGCTTCCTAAAGTCTTCGTTGGTTGTTTGCTGGTACTACCTGACCTGGGCGATCGAACGGAGGCATCAGCCATCATATACCCAAAGATGGTTTACGTCTGCTGCTATGGGCAGCCACGTTTCGCACCGTAAGTTAATACAACATACTGTCGTTCTACAGTTGAAACACTGAAGCATCAGAGAGATATCTCATTGTTGCCACAGGTGTTCTAGATTAACATATGGTGTCCCGGTTCTGGAGATCTGCGCTTCTCTTTCACTTTCTACACCTCCGCCACCACCGCCTACTCAATATTCCAAGTATATAAACTGTTCAGAAACCTCCAAATGTTTATGGCGTAACATGTAGTTTGAGTAATCCCAACAGTACTGCAGAAACGATTTGCATTCTGGGGCTGCAAAATGCATTCCAAAGCATTAAACAGGGTAAGAAACAGTGCCTATCATTTTCTGTGCTGCTTGGGAAATGTCAAACAGCAATACTTCGTTGCCAGTAAAATAAATATCAGTCAGTCCTCCTCCAGGTAGAATGACCAAGTCGGAATATTGCGAGTGCCACAGACAGCCCTGTATTAGTTCGTTTATGACAAAATGAAGCAAATGTGGTGAAATTGAACGGCTTTGACGTACACTGCTGAAACAGACAGAGAGTTCGCAATAAAGCGATGTATATGGTGAAGACAAAAATGTGTATCGTGTCTATCAAATCGTAAGAGCGCTGAAAAAGATTTTAAACGCTAAAGGATGACAGGGGAAATTCCGGAAATTGAGGGCGGTTTCACTGATACAGATCGACGATCTAAATCAAAAGAAAGTATAGTGCAGCTCCCTTATACGGACTGAGATTTCAGATTGATGGAAGAATAGGCGCTAATTAAACTAGCCATAGCCTTTCGTTTGATGCGTGCATCTCCTACTTGGCAATTTCTGGAAATCGGTCACAAGTGATAAACGGATGACTCAAACACCAGTTCGATGATATCGTAATAAAGTTTACTGTTTTGTTCATCATTTGATAGCACACAACCCAAAATAACTTTACCGTGAATCTGCGAAACAAAGGAAAAATGACCCAAGTACGGCACATGGAACGTCAGAAGGAAGGTCTGCTGTAAATCACTGAAAACACTACTTGTGCTCAATTCCCACTTTTACTTTGTTCATGAATTCTCTTGCGAGTGCTAGGCCACTCACATAGGCAGAATGGAACGACGATTTTGCAATCGGCCCGATGAACACATTCCAGTTTTCGTCCGTCTAACAGACATGGATACCACGATGTCTGCCAGGTCGAAGCGCGACGAGTCACAAAGAATCGCCGTCATCTATCGCTCGACATTTGTTGACCTGTTGGCCTCAACTGATCTTGGAAGGCATTACGCAACAGAAGATCTTTGAACACTTCACACTCTGAGGACGGTAGTATCAAATCAATGGAAGTCGTCTTTGTGTGCACAGGTATACTTGTTTGTCAGTTCATCGTTTCTGTGGTTTCTTATGCGCATTGAAAGCAGTCGTGTATGTGGATGCTGAATTTGTCACATGGCTTCACAATATCCATTCAACTCTGTTATATAAACCCGTAAATTTCAGTATGCGCCTGATGCTCTACAGCTAGAATCATTCGAGAGATACACCGTGCAAGAGGCTCTCTCCAACGTCTACGCTCGAAAATCTGTTGCCGGATTTGTTTTGCCCCAATGGGTTTCCTGTATCTGTCTCGAGCGTATCAACTTTCCCATCAGCTCCCGTGAAACAGTATATGGAATGTCATATGCTGTTCCACACAGTTTTGTTCTGGCTGGCATTTTCGTAACAAAACTTGAATAGAGACAGGACAACACTGCTCCTTCTAGCTTCACTGAGTGTACATCTATCTCAGCTATCCCAGAGCAGACGGTCAACCGTAAGCGCGGATCCTGATGGAGTGGATGAATTCTTACCCTCAACCGTGCGTTTCAACATCAAGAGTGAGAAGATAAACAGTCTGCCATTTCTTGGTAGATGTCTCGGGAGAACGGTGGACGATTCTGTACAACGGGGCGTCAAACAGTCCCCATATTTTGCTTAATTTTACCGCAATATAATACGTTCCGGTGTTTCGACTGTAGATCAGGAAATTCGGAATACATATGCCCCGGGCAAACCATCGGATGCACCGGTTAGGCAAATCTGGTGTTAACTTGGAATACTCATGTGAATTTGAGACATACTGGGTGAGCAGCACTTAGTCATAGCTGCGAGTCTGCGTGATGAGGGTTCATCCCAAAGCGGGTTGAAACGCAAGTCATGAAAAGACACGACGTCGTAGCCACCCATCGATCTAAGAACCCAGCAGCGCCCACTAACTGTCATGATGTAATGACGCGAAACCACTGTGATTCGATAACCGAGTTCCATGAGTTTCATTCAAAACTAAGAAACCGAACCCTGCATCTAACTGAGGCTGTTGAGATCAGAAGATTAAAACACGCATCTTGTGTTCAGAACCAGCAGAACAGTTAATTAAGTGATCAAGAAGCATAAAAGAACTAAAGAATCTAAAGAGTTTACCGAAAAACATCACGATCGGACACCACGATCTGAGGCATCCTCATATCACTAGAAATCGTAAGATATTNGGCCGGCTGGACACAAAGGCCCCACTGGCACACCTCACGGTCTTATTCCTTCGGGTTTACACTGGATATGTGGTGTGTTGGTGGAACTGCAATTGGTGCAACGCAAGCCAAGTGCAGTGATGGATAAGCGCAGGTGTCCTTTGGCTTCGGTCACTGTGACAGGCTAATCCGATACGAATGCCGCCAACCGTGTTCCGATGACCGGTGGATGATAACGTGTTAATCGGGTTACTGGGCCACTGAGATTCAGGCGGTATACACATGGTTGGCCACGGGAGGTGTGGGGCATGTGTGACAATGCGCAACCGGTTATCTGTTCACTGGTGCACTGGCAGATGCGAAATAGCACGTGCTCTGCGACAATCACTCATGTCCCAATCACCCGATCGCAACACCACTAGGCAGGATATCTGATCGCAAATTCGATGCAATGTGTGTGTATGAGTGCGTTAGTGTGTGCGCGTGTGCGTGCGTGGTTGGGTGGTTTTTATGCGTGCGTCCGTGCACCGTGCGTGTGAGCGAATGTAGTTGTGCGTGTGAGTGTGGTATCCAGTGTGTGCGTGTTCAGGTTTTACTTCGTGTGTGTTTGAATATGAGAACGATGCTATTGTTGCTTTCGGGCACATGAGTCCAGGTCGCCAACATACATTCTAATCTTCCGGTCTCTTAGTTAAATCAGTACTGAAGATTTTGTGTAATCTATCCGTCCAAGTTGTAATCCACTGGTTCTAGCCAATAAGCGTAATCCGCACTGGGACCTACTGCTACACAACAGTGCGTGACAGGTTGGTCAGGGACAGTTTCTATCGGACAACTAGTGCAGACGACGGAATTAAAGCACTTGACACGCTCTTATGACCGGTTGCAAAATTCTATCACGCACACCTGCATCTCATTAGCGATCGCCGGTTGCACTGAGTACGAACGATTTCCGGTTCCTCGATGTTCACGTGTGCAAACACATCCCTCCCGCACTCGTCTGACTGATCACCGCATCCGGAACATTGTGGACACCTGCTGAGACAATGTAGATTGCGGAATTAGCACGAATTGCCTGTGACCAACTATCCTTTCTGTTCTGGTTAAGTAACGCCCTGTCGGTTAGAACTCAATGGGGCTCAGTAAGAAGGCGAATCCTCCGTACAACCTGTTTATAAGCCTCCTGATATGATTTAGTTTAATCTGTGATAATTGGCTCAGAACTGTTGTTCCAAACTGGAGTGAACTCCACAATCGAAGTGATCGTGAGAATGTTCTATTCATCAGTGAAAAGTATTTGAGTAGGCAGCGTCATTTGTGGTGAAAGGACGTATGAGGTGGTAGGCCGACTGAAACTATGTCACCATTCCTTGAGGATAAAGCTGGGAGTCAGTTTTTCCCCAGTAAGTTCTTCCATAATGAACCATTGGTCGTGCTAGCCGCTCATTCGGTACAGCGCACACGGTAGTGGCCCAGTTCTGACTTGAATCATCACCACAGTGTAATTTGGAGATTCACGTGATAACACGGAATCGCTCACTCCGGGATTCACACAGATTACGCAAAAATCAAGATTTGTGTTAAAAATTCCCACGCGTCAGTGTGCTCCCCGCGCTCCTACCTCGCACGCATGACTCAGACTAAGTTCATCAACATGCATGAGTAGGTTGAGCAAGGATGTGAGAGCAGAACTAGAGAAACTTCTGTTCAGCAATGAAACACGAAGGACGTACAGAAAAGGCATGCAAAAGTATGTAAGTAGAACGACAGTGGGAACGAAATTTGCAGATAGCGTGGTGGAAAACACGATAATCATAAGGGAGAATTGAACAAAGATCATATGAAGGAGGCCAGTGCGATGCGGAAACGGGAATCATAAAAGGATAACATAAAATTACAGACAAACATGGCACTGAGCAACTGGAACTGGACTAATCAGATAGACAGACAGTTGGAGATCCGGAGTGATTGGACGCGGATGAGTCAATGAAATACAAAATAGGTGGTCTGGTCACACACGCACACAGGTCAAAACAACACGTTGATTGGCCTGCCTGTATTTGGGTGTGGTCATATCAGTCATTCAAGCAGCACTCAACACCCAAACCGAGATTATCAAACACAATTGATCACTCTGGCTCACTCGATGGGGTCGACACGGTTGCTGATATGAGGTGTGTGAAATTGGGGAAGACAGAATGGTTGTTTAATGCAGTTATGGAGTTAATTGTGCGAATCAATTCCCATGTTGATTTTAGTATTCAAGTTGTGAACTGTGAATGCGATCTGACAACTTCTGGCACAATGTCTTGTTCGTAACCAAGGTGCATGCAGATGTAATTTAACCTTAGCTTTGTGGCAATCTATTCGTTGAATTTGATTTGGCATATGGTTGCTGGCGTACGATGCACAAAAGCAACCAAATGTGAGTCAACTTTCTGTTATGCTAAAAACAAAATTATTCCACATCAGCTTATTACGATCGGATAGCTGGTTTACCACACCAAAATCCAAACTCGATAATGCCATTTTCAATGTCCCTCATTGTTGTAACAGCGAAATCTGTCAGAACCAACTTTGATTCAAAGGAAACACATTGGTCAGCTAGTAGAGCTCAAGTGAGTGTTATTTCACCCTGATTGACATGACTGTTTTATCAAAAGTTGTCGTCCAACTCATACAATTAACAGGTTCTAGTTTATTTACACAACACTAGACAAGGATAATCTTCATTCTAACCTTCCGGTCTCTAAGAATGCACGTTTAATCGCCTTAACGGCTACACAATTCGAGACACTCATCTTGATTCTGTTTTACTCGTTTTCGTATCATGTGCTTACCGACGAATAACAAATCACGCAATTTCTCAACATGCGAACTATACTGCATCTCGCTTATGTCATTGTAATCGCACAGATAGATGTAATTCGGATCAGATAGATCCCAACACTCCCCGATACGTACTGTTTAGCAGGTTACCAAATCTAACCGCCATTCTAGGACGAACAGGGAGACCGGCTCAAATTGGCCACAGTCCCATCTAATTGATCGCACACCAGAGCGCGTTGTAATCCATCGCAGTTCGTGCATTTGCTCTCTGCTGGTTGGTTCAACGACGCATGCTGGACCAGGTAACTGCATTTGACAGTGATCCTATGCATTTCTGTACGCCCTGCACCAACGTGCACAACACAGTTATGCGCTCTCATTAGACTGTCGTTTGTGCGCGTGCACCCTCCAGTGCTGGAAATTCACTGGAAGATCTCTCGCCATGATCGGTAGACAGTTATGCCCACCTGGGGCCGCCCGGGTGTGTACGTACGTGCCAACTCGTATCATTCCCGCTTGCCTATATATAGCAGTGTTTTCCCGTGTGTACGGTATTACCGTTTGGGTTGGACGCGTAATGGGAAATTGTTTGAAAGGAGGGTGGAGAGGCACTTCGAATAAGTGAATATGAAATTCTGAGATTTCCTCCAAGTGAAAATCTGGTGCTGAGAAGCTGACGCGATTGCCACATAATCAGTTATCACACTCAATGCTTACATGCCCATCTATACTGATTTATGTTAACCACTGTGTTTGGACGGTAATTTTTCGCTGTCAGTGATCACGAACTGCACAGTGAATAGGGGTTAGGCAACTTCCAGTTCTGCAGGGATCATGGAGTTGAGGTGAAAATTTTGGAAATCACTGATCTGAAGCGACTACCCAGGTTCGTTGCAAAGACGCTTCATTTGTTTGTGGGCACCTGAGTCCAGGTCGCCAACATACATTCTAATCTTCCGGTCTCTTAGTTAAATCAGTACTGAAGATTTTGTGTAATCTATCCGTCCAAGTTGTAATCCACTGGTTCTAGCCAATAAGCGTAATCCGCACTGGGACCTACTGCTACACAACAGTGCGTGACAGGTTGGTCAGGGACAGTTTCTATCGGACAACTAGTGCAGACGACGGAATTAAAGCACTTGACACGCTCTTATGACCGGTTGCAAAATTCTATCACGCACACCTGCATCTCATTAGCGATCGCCGGTTGCACTGAGTACGAACGATTTCCGGTTCCTCGATGTTCACGTGTGCAAACACATCCCTCCCGCACTCGTCTGACTGATCACCGCATCCGGAACATTGTGGACACCTGCTGAGACAATGTAGATTGCGGAATTAGCACGAATTGCCTGTGACCAACTATCCTTTCTGTTCTGGTTAAGTAACGCCCTGTCGGTTAGAACTCAATGGGGCTCAGTAAGAAGGCGAATCCTCCGTACAACCTGTTTATAAGCCTCCTGATATGATTTAGTTTAATCTGTGATAATTGGCTCAGAACTGTTGTTCCAAACTGGAGTGAACTCCACAATCGAAGTGATCGTGAGAATGTTCTATTCATCAGTGAAAAGTATTTGAGTAGGCAGCGTCATTTGTGGTGAAAGGACGTATGAGGTGGTAGGCCGACTGAAACTATGTCACCATTCCTTGAGGATAAAGCTGGGAGTCAGTTTTTCCCCAGTAAGTTCTTCCATAATGAACCATTGGTCGTGCTAGCCGCTCATTCGGTACAGCGCACACGGTAGTGGCCCAGTTCTGACTTGAATCATCACCACAGTGTAATTTGGAGATTCACGTGATAACACGGAATCGCTCACTCCGGGATTCACACAGATTACGCAAAAATCAAGATTTGTGTTAAAAATTCCCACGCGTCAGTGTGCTCCCCGCGCTCCTACCTCGCACGCATGACTCAGACTAAGTTCATCAACATGCATGAGTAGGTTGAGCAAGGATGTGAGAGCAGAACTAGAGAAACTTCTGTTCAGCAATGAAACACGAAGGACGTACAGAAANCACTGCTCCTTCTAGCTTCACTGAGTGTACATCTATCTCAGCTATCCCAGAGCAGACGGTCAACCGTAAGCGCGGACCCTGATGGAGTGGATGAATTCTTACCCTCAACCGTGCGTTTCAACATCAAGAGTGAGAAGATAAACAGTCTGCCATTTCTTGGTAGATGTCTCGGGAGAACGGTGGACGGTTCTGTACAACGGGGCGTCAAACAGTCCCCATATTTTGCTTAATTTTACCGCAATATAATACGTTCCGGTGTTTCGACTGTAGATCAGGAAATTCGGAATACATATGCCCCGGGCAAACCATCGGATGCACCGGTTAGGCAAATCTGGTGTTAACTTGGAATACTCATGTGAATTTGAGACATACTGGGTGAGCAGCACTTAGTCATAGCTGCGAGTCTGGGTGACTGGAAGACCCAATCATGAACCGAACAGCACAGCCTACTTAGATTCAGTCAGATGACCGTCACTTCATCATACAAAAACGTCTTAGCTACAAAATGACTGCCGTTGCTCCTGGTCTCATTAATCTAACCAGCTGGCATAACAACGTGCGAGACAATGCCAGCTCTGGCTTTGTCGGATTTGAAAGTTATCAACACTACCCAAACGAGCCACCAGTCAGTAGACCGTAAATGGGGACGGCGTAGGTTGGTCAAATGAACGATAACTCCTGCATTCACTTGCATGAGTGACACAAGTCAGTCCATAACACCTTCTCTCCTTTCACATATCTGGACGGCGGGTGCGTGCTTGCTCACGTGGTGCAAGTAGTCTGGAAACGAAACTTTGGTTCCTTCGACACACCTCTTATCAAGCCATACTCATCTTCTCGCCTCTCGGTGTATCTTGTCTTCCACTCACAATGGTTACATAACTTGATGATATGAATATCACAGTGTTTTCTCCTAAGTTCAATACATACGACACGACCCTGACGAATTAACACTTTGACTCCCACTAAAATGGATACATCTCTCCAACATAATGTGTCGAAAGCTGATTCAAAATACAGCACCATGCACGGAAAATCCTGTTCAACGAAATTCTCTGGTCCTCTAACAGACATTCATAAATGTTTCCGTGATTCAGTCGTGAAACCGTGAAGCCTCCTCATTAGTAGGACACGGAAACAGAGCTGGTTTACAATCCACATTACTCAGTCGAGCCGTCGATAGTGGATGTCCAGTCCTTGAGAGCTACCCGATAGACAGTGTTTCACTGTTTCTAATATTCCCAGCCCACTGCTGATTAATCGGGAACTGAGGCGCCTATAACTTACACACAACTAAAATGTGTTCGTATCGTTCGCGACGCAGAACATAGTTCTCGGTTGATCCAGTTCCTAAATTGAGACCAGCCCACGCCATTGTTGTGGGCAGCGCTCCTCATGGGTATGGGTGGACACGTTGGTTTACACACCGCTAACAAAATATTAAGCATGGCAAAACTACTTAATCTACATTATCAGTCACAAATGATTACCAAACGCGTGCTCCAACCGACAGATGACTCACAGTCCGTACCTACATATACAAACTTTGAGGTAGGTATCTTTTAATGAAATCGGCCGTAAGAAACATTTTATCGTAATACACCATGTTACATTGAAATGGGAATGTGTGGTATAGTATTTTTTGTGTACTTTTTGTGAAGCCAGTGTTTCTCCTTCAGAGAAGTCTTGTTTAGTTCAGGTAAGCACATAGAACGTATGTTCGTAGTGATTATATAAAGCAACCTGTTAAATGCGCATAGCCGTTAGGGGACATTTGAGAAGTCAAATTAATTGACTTACTTGAACTCTTCGTTTTCAATCCGGCTTAAGTGCAAAAGTTTTATGAACAGAAAATAGACTCATAGATTCACATCAATTTTTATCTGTTCGACTGTGTATAAACTTAACTCTGGGATATGGTAGCTGAACAACTGGTTAAAAATAGTATAACAACAGTGTGTATCCAGTTTCATATGACCAAACAAAGGTTAGATGAGAGCTGTTAGCGTTTAAATGTGATGTGGTCATTCACTCGCTGGAATGTGATATTAATTTAGACCCCAGAACACACACGGCCACGGTGACTGGTGGGAAATGAGGCCGAGGGACAATGAATGAAAAATCTAGATAACATGAATCATGTTCATGTGTGCACAGTAAGGTGACTTAAATTGATTAAACATCATTGCTTCTATGAGAGTTAGAATGTTTGGAGTGATGGATTCGTTAAATATGGGAGATTCCACCATGTTAATTTTTAAGGAATGATCTCGGGCTTGTTAAGTAGCTATCCCGTAAGTTACATGCCCACGCCATTTGCCGTACCACGCACTCGAGAACGTGCTCGAATGGTGAGCGGACACATAATTGACGGATCAATTTAGTACTGGGGAAAGGGATTAAACTGAACAATATTGCTTTACTGGAGATTGTGTCCAATTCAGTTTTTCGAATTTCTGAGGCAGAATACTTTCTTAGGATTTTTTACTCTAAGGAATGAGGTTCACAAATGCTTGCTTCATCCCTGTACCACGAGCAATCTGCCCACGGCATGCACACTGACAAAACTGATAGGGGTTTGTGTTACCGAGCGGGTGAACACCTCCCAAAGAGTTTGAAGCAAGCAACGTTGCAGACAAGCGGTGAAACCGATAACTAACCAAGAAAATCTGGAACACTGATGTCGAAATGCTTCATGGGAACAAGTTTTAACGTTTGCCCAATTCAACATTACAGCGAATTGTTACGTAAGGACTACTTTGAGCTACTTGCGATCGGTGTGGCTCTGTTCGTCGAACACTGATTGCCAGCTATATTTGTGCAAATGACAACTGTTCGCGTTATCGGACTGCCGTTATCATCAACTTTGGGCCAGTCTCTTTCGTAATTTCTATCAAATCCATGTTGCTAGACTCAGAGATTTCCAGATTAGGATTGGTCTACAAAGCAGCTGACATCATGCAACACCTTTTCTTATAGAAGTATGAACATAATACTCATTCGTTTCACGAATTAACGTATAAACTAACACTGACTAAAGCACAGCTCAGGTGTAAATTAAATAATTAAAGTACAAGATGTATTTCACAGAGTAAAAAGGCGTCACGACGAAAAAAACGATATAAATTGAGCTGTATCGCGTCTCGAACTATCTCTTTGATAAAGAGTCGTGATATGGCGAAATGATCAGTCAAAAGAACTACTCAGTTGATCTCTCAGATTTTCTTATGATGACCCACTGTTATACATCATATACTATGTTCATACCACATACGTAAGGCAAGATCAAGCACTTCGAATACATGATGCAAAATTGCCACTTATAATTAACGACTCACCAAGAATCAAGGCCAACAAGAGTAAGGCTGCAAGTAATCCCGTCATGATTGTTGCAATCCCAACGAACTTTTCAGTTACAACAAATATGCCTCACCGAAGTAGCTCTATTAACTTATCGAACTCTGCTAACCAATAGAATGAAAACAATGTTCACGGGTCTAATTGGTGGGTTGGTAGGTGGTAACACTATTCAGCGCAACAGATAGACACGTCTCCGGAGATCACAAAGAATTAGCCCGCATGAGCAGTGTTGAGCATTTCAGGGATAATTAACACCACTAACGAGAAACCAGAAACTAGTTGACAAAACAGTCTCCTTTACGTTCAGTAAGCTGATATTATGCACTGCAAAGCATGGCTAAATAGGACCGACGTGGCTTTCCTAAACTGTCACTTGCGATAGGCACTTTCCCAAAGTTGGGTAATGCTGCTCAAACTGATACTGATTTTCTGATCATTCCCTGTACTAATTCCAGTTCTTTTACAGGATATCAATTACTGACAAAACGAGATACGTGTCCAGTTCGATTATAATCCAGTTCTACTTTCAGATCAAGAGGAGCAGGAGGAGGCGTTCGCTCCGGTAAGATTTCTCGTGTGGCAATCTATCACGTAATCCTATGGAACCAGATATGTGCGGTGCCGGAACGGACAGTGTATCATACGGCTTTATTTAATGTTAGATTAACAAACAGGACCCACAACTCCACATTAGCACACCTGGTTGGACCAAATAATTCTGCCACCACTTCACAGGCACTTCGTTCAATCTGTCAAGTAAAAGTTAACCACACGATGGCAGTCAGGAATCAAATTCTGACCGTGTGAAACCCTTCGGAATTTGACCGTATACTGCACTCATAGGGGCCTACTAACATTCCGTCCTCTCTCCGGAACGATCTTTGTCAACCCCCACCCTGTAAGTAGGTCATAACCCATTGTTTCAGTTGCGTCTTGATCGATCTCTTACATTCATTTATCTGATTCCATCAACCCATCGCCTTCCCGATCGTATTATTGAAGGTTGCGTTGCGAAGCTATTGTGTTATTGAGCCATATTTAGCCCGATGAACGATCACCGTATTTATGGCGAGATACCCATAAACCTTACTGATTACCTCGGAGTATTGAATGTGTTGAACGCTTTGACTCGAAACCTGAGCACCAGAGTACTGGTCCTGGTTACATAATTAGATGTCGATATCGCCTATTTTGAATGACAGACATAAAAGATGGCAACAAATCGAATTGGAACATATAAGATGAACAAGGTAGGAGTAGAATGATCTGTATGTAAATATCCCTTTGCATTGTGTCTTTCTGATTGCTTCTGTGCAACGCGCCACATTGGTCGCACAATACACCGCCTACCAGAACGCATCCGGATTCACTGTTCACTGTGAATCAGACAAGGGTTGAAAAACTAGCTCAAGGCTATAATAATAATAATAATCCAATATTCCGAAGAGATAAAGCCTCAAGTCAAGCTTCCTGGGTTACTATCCGACTGACTGATTCTGCTAAATTCCTTCCAAAAGGCCAAACTAGTACTGCAGCCCGTCTGAAACACCACCATTCGAATTCACAGATCACATTCAGTTGAGGTCAACTTTGCCACGGCCATCCGTTATCAGCCATGATGACCGTGGATCAGCCAAATTTACCACCCAACTTTTATCACACGGTGTACCAAGTAACCTATTCTGCGTCAGTCATGCGTAATCTAGGTATTGTAACCAACGTTCTAGACTCCCCTCCATGTCTCATACAATTTCACCGTGTCCTTCAAACGAAGGTTCCATTTAACGTTACTTCGCACTGAGCTCATGTACATTTATGTTGCAACTAACCGGCAGATGAAACACACTCACTGCATTACCTTTTATCCGATCAATTTATCCGCCCCGCTCCGCCCCGCAGCTCACCTAGCAGAATGTTTGTGCATCTGGGTATTGCGCTGCTGTTACATATGTGAGTCCATCCAAACCAGAGAGTTTCCAAATTTCAACGTCCTCTCAATTAACATATTCACCAGTCTGTGATCACTGAATCAGTTGGGCGTTTCCACACAAAGCGTTCTGTGTGACAAGCATCCAAGAATGTCCCCAGAGTTCTAATAAAACGAAACTTTTTCGTCAGATTTGCCAGGTGGTGGTCTCAGTTGGTGCCATATTGAAACAGTACAGCGAGAGTGAGAGGGTTTGATTTAACCGGGTCTTGCCAGCAAACGACGCGCGCACACCACTGTAACATATCATACGGCGAAAGCACTAACAGGGACTGAATGAGGACTGTATTGTTTTGTCCGAACCACTCCAATTAATGACCAGTTTGTTACACTACACCAATATACGTCCTGCTTCATGGGCGTAGCAAATCCCCAAATCATATCACTTCCTATGACAGGCAGTAGTGGTAAGAAAAGTAAAGGGAACATTTGGTTGAAAATTCGCTGTCAGGTCAATTGTAGCCTGTGTAACGCAACAGCTTGTCATATGATTCACACCATATCGGTTTACGTCTGCATAATCTGCGATGATGATCTGCTGAACCTATGACGCATGCTTGTTCGTCTATGCTACAGCTTCGACTTCCAGCCATGGCCCTGTTCTGCAAAAAACACTGTCCTCCGGCTTCTTTGTTTCATCGCATGATACAATTGATGTCGCGAACAGAGTTGTGGACACGTTGACATGTGGATGTATGCCCTGTTTGAGTCATGTCGTTCAGCGCCTCAGTATGGTCCGATACACGTGTACCGGTGGTAATGGGAGCTGCATGTTGACAAGTTTCCCAACACCGTCGTCATGTTTCACAGCCGTGTCCCAAGTGGCACTTCTCGGTGCTGTGGTCACCTGATCAAGACTTGCCGTTCACATTCGAGCCGGCATGGTATGTTCGCATCGGTCATCAATATAATAACAGTCGAATTCGAAGTCTGTTAGCAGACAACGCAGAACATTTCGCGTGATCGTATGCGCAATCGAAGACGAGCAGGGTAAGTACAATTTCTTGACTGATTCGAGTACTTACCAAACAGCGCAAATTTTTCCGGGAGGATCACCTGGCCGAATATAAAACACTCAATCATCTACACTATTTTGAAGGCTTCAATTTCGACGCCGTTTCTGGAAGACCGACTAGCGAAGTGAGAAATATGTTTGTGCACAAAAGCGGAACATTATCTACTATATGGATGCTACTAGAATACCTTATCGAGCAACCTACACACCTACGTGATGCATATGTGACAAGATTATTACAGAAGTGGACATCTTTGTCCACCGTACGCAGCAGGCTGAAAACGAATCATGTTAATGTTCGCTTAGAGGTATCTCGGTACTGACCTAATGCGTGGCAACCAATGGCACAGATGACCATATGACAGTATCCTATCCCAGGTGGTGGAGTCGATTAAACAGACCAACTTGTCGGTTTCAGCTAGTTCTCTCCTAATGTACCGTTATACCAGCGTCACCGTCACCCAAAGATGAGAGAAGAGCAGGCCCGATTGTGTGCAACATATCCGCACACGACAGGGTGTTCAAACAGTTAATTGTGGATCTGTTTACACGAGATCATTCTCATCAAGCGTGACGGTGGCGTCGGATATCATGCAGTCTTCGAGGTTTCACTGCATCCTAAGATGATGGCCATATGCTAGCTCAACCATGGGCTATGGAAGCACATTGCAAACTCTGTATTTAGGGTAGCTCCAACGGGAAAATTCCAGTAAGTCAATGTTTAATACCCTGCGGTTGATTCATTGTCGCCGGAACAATTCATCTACTTGTTCTCGTGCACACAATGTGCGGTGTGATGCACCGGAATCAGGTTGAAAGTAAACGTAACTAGACATTCACAGTTGCACCAATACTGGTGCAACATTATACCACAGCATCAGGCGACAGAAACTGATCAGAGTTTTCTCAGATGAGAGTTCTAATTGTAACAACTATGTCGCAGAATTAGTGTCAGCATAACTCCCGTTCCAACAATTGATGTCCATGCTAAACTATTTCGGTCATGTTAACTTCGGGTCGTAATACGGAGGTATGTGACATTGATGTGACAAAACTGTGGTTGTTACAAGAATTTATTTAGGCATGATATTGCGAGAGATTATCTAACCGGGGTTGAGGGTGCTTCGAGTACTGACGAAATACTCCAACGCGGCGGGGAGTTGCGTCCGAAAGCCCACAACGAGCGGATCGGAGACAGCATGGGCGACCGGATGAGCGATCGCTGAACGGGATCGGCCCAACGGAGGAGACATGGCAGGCAAGATGAAATGGATAGCCAGATCGGAGGCACGATTATTCTAACTTACGGAGGGATATCCCGACATGGTCGTAGCATATGGTCAGAGACCACAGTGGATAGATTGCGGATAGCACGAGCGACCGGACGAGCCACCGCCTGACGAAATCGGCCCAACGGGCGAGGAATGGCGAGTGAAAAACGCCCTGACAGGAGGCGTCGGACACAAACACAAACCGGGCCGAAGCGCACACGACTTGTGGACGGAAACCGGAGATGTTGGGGACCGGAATTCTGACTCAAGCGCGAGCGCGCGCGTAGCATGGGAACCAGCGAGCTGGACAATATAGTTGGTGCTTTCTTGAACGTCGTTTTCGTTACAATATCATTTCTTCGTTAAATACAGCCGTATATATATATATATATATAATACAGACAGAGAGTTATGTCTCAGATACCGCAGGTAACATGACAAGCATTCTGATATGCTGTAATCACAAGGAGTCCGCCTCAAATTTCACAACCGGGTTCAAAGTGAAGTCACTTTCAGGTTACTTTCTAAGTTGTTGCGCGTGTTCCGCTGTCAAACCTAGAACTGGTGCCCAGATATGAGTCGAGCTCGCTGAGTGTGACTCAGTAATCGTACCGGAAACATCAATCAAGTTTTCATATTATTTCATTATTTCTTATTCTACCTAAGAAAATAGTATGATATGTTCGAAGTTCAGCATACTTACTGAAGTAGAGTATGTGAACAACTGTACGGTAGAAGAAAGATTATATCCCACGTTGAACATGTAAGTGAAACACTCAACAGTATGTTGTCAAACTTACCGAATATACAACGTGTTAAACTTCAACCGTCGTGTTGATAAGAACTGATAACCAAAATGTTTGCCAGTTTGCTGGATTTCCATTGTTTACATTTTCAATGTTTGTCATTTCAGTGGGAGGCCATGTCAGCGTTGCATTTGTAAATTACCAAATGGTGAAGATAAGCCCAACTTCCAATGTTCCATACCTGTAAGATCAATTGCATACTTCATGCCAATCAGCATCCAGTGCTCGTATGAGGTGCTAGTATTTTTCTGATGCTAAACAATTGTCCTGTGATTCTTACCCACCTGACATACGCAATAGTCAACTTCAGGTTCAAACTTTCACATCACTATGAGTTCACTGTGGTATGGTGTAAAGTGTTGCTAATGCGTAGCAAGACACGAATTGATCACACGGAAATCATGACGACAGAAACACGAACAACTAGAATCGGTGATTGGAAACGTGTGTGTGTGCACTTTGTGGGACGAGTCAGCAAACAGACTGGTGGTGTGGTGTTGTTAACAGATTCAGAGCCATGTGTGCCATGTAACCTGGTGTTTGAGTTCGCAGCTGTTAATTTTCATAGAATTTGCGAGATGTGACTGCAATGAGCAAATTCCCGAGTCATAAGTTTTACCGTTTCGATCCAAGAACGCGGGTGACACAATGATTACTTTTTCACCAAGATGACACAAGGAAGTGTATGCCTCAACGCCACCTCGAAAATAAACACTCAGTTATACATACAACTAATCCCGGGAACGCACAGTTGTCAATGCCAAGCCCATTCATGCAAAACACTATTAAATGCCAGAGTGCGCTTCAATGTTCTATCTTCACTTTCACCCCGATCGTTGCAATAGGTAATTATGTGTCTATTTCTGATTATTCACCAGTGGCATAATGTGATCGATCATTCTCAGTACACTGCGTCATGTGTCGAATAGATAGTGAAGTCAGACCGTCCCAACACAGACATAGAGTAACCGTGGTTAAAATATGCTGTCGCGTGATTATTAACGGACGAGCGTCGCCATCATTGAGTGAGCATCCTTGATTAAGGTACACCCCTGCAATGCAACCACAAGGCCACTCAATGATTCTTCCTATAAACACATGCATTGTGCCATCAGACAATCTGCATTCATCGTTGAGGTCAAAATGCTCGCAGCTACAACCTACATTGGAATAGAAGAAATTAGTACAAATTGAACACCGCGCACATCGGACGGCATTCACTTCATTTCAAAACGAAACACGAGACCATTTTGAGAGGGCTCATCAGGAATGCATAATCTCGTCCGGACCGGAGGTTGAACGACCGACCTCAGGTTTTTGAGGAAAGCATATCAGACTCAGTTATATATACCCGCAACAGGTGTGATCAAATAATCACGTTCAACCACCAAACCACGACCACGCGCCTGATCATTTCGAAATTGAGGGACTAGAACCGGTTACTTTAATCGAACCATCAAACCCGTGATCAGTAGTTCCAGGTCACGTCTGGGCTACCGTCTTCGTTGAACCAACGGAGAACAGAAATGCTCGCGTTTCGGATGGTTGATCACCTCCAAAAAATTAGAGAGAAGTGCATTCAAATGAAGTGTTACATGTTGGCAACACGGAACCGAAGTGTTGCACAAATGGATAGATAGCTTATCAGAATTACCAAGCCCTACAGCACTTCACAGGGTTTTTATGTAGTCACGCAGTCTGAATGCACAGTCACACGGTTGAGACGTGATATGTTGCCACATTGAAATCAGCATAATATACGGAATATTGCAAGTGCCAAACAAGTACTGGCCCATGTTGCAAACAGGTGAACATGTGCGCGTTTGGGGTACGTGTGAAATAGAACAAATTACCAATTCAGTTGAAAGTTAATATATCTCACTGTTAGCGCACATTTCGTATTAGGCAATTGGGAACAAAGTTAAACGACTCAGTTTGTACTGATCTGGAGCAGAGGTTGAGGCTAAGACTGGACATACTGTGTAAACCGTGTTCAAGCAAATCACGAGTGCCTTATGGAAAATCAGAACTTTCGGTTAACAATTGGCACGTGTTGTTAAACTTTGCACTGGGATTCAACAATTGCACAGTGTGAGTGGCAAGCAGAGTTCAGGCATTACAGGTCACAGGAGTCACGTTTACACCAATGTAGTGCATGGTATTTTACCGGGTGAAACATTCAATTTCCATAACGACCACCCATGGCAAACATGAAATTCCTTACCCCGGGGTAATAGACGCACACACACACACACACACACACAGAGTGAGAGAAACCAAATGAGCGGACAAAACAATGGTTACGCGTGAATGAGAGCCAGCAATCGGACAGTGCCAGACTCGCTATCACTTGCGACACACGATTTTGCACAAAGTTGTCGCAGTCATTGGTACTTGAACCTAGACAGCAAGAGTTCTAGAATGACCTGGATGATTTTTCCTTACGTTTCACCGTTATACGCAACTGTAGAACCAGTAATAATTCAGTGGTGTGCATTTCTTTTCCGCTTGCAGATCTCATCTGATGATGATGATGATGATGATGGTCAGCAGTTCCCAGGTCGTTATCATCAAAGCAGATTAGACTGGCTGTCACGTTCACGAATAGACGAAGCAATGGATAAAGCCAAAGAGAGTTGGCATACATGTTTAACTAGAAGCGTGCACGTCACGCTCTTGAGTAGTTCAGTAAAGACTACTACTACCGGTTCAATCCAAAATGTGTGGATCTCCTAAGGCATGACAATTCATTCATACTTCTTCAAACATCGGCATAAATAGGGGAACACCCAGTTCAGTATTACTGATTAGAGTGTTAGTATGGATTGATTGACTCACATCTTCTGGAGGATTGTCACTGGTGATCATCTCATTTAACTGCACTCTAACACACGCGCGCTGGTTTCTTGTTATCGATCGCTTAACTGACACTTTTTGATTGATTATGTTTCACACGAAATCAGCATAACCGTCATTGTTCCGTCTGACTGGTCATCGGACCCCGAATAACGCAGACGTAGGTGATTAGGCGAAAAACGCGACTACGAGAAGTTGGTCGTGAAAGAGGCTGTTTTCACTATAAGACAATTTTAAACGCACGGTTCGGACAGGACATTGTTATTTTGAGTTGTATATCCGTTCATGTTTGGCGGACAATTTTGAGAGCAAATATTTTTGAAATAGTTCATTGCAGCTGATACTATTGACGATATGATTCAGAAAGACCCATACGCTCATCTCAGCCGAACTGATAATAGCACATACATGACTCGGATTCATGCGATCGTGGAATCGTTCACCGTCGGGTTATCAGTTGCGTAATTCCTGTCGAAATTCCGCAAGCAACATCCTAACTGGTCACGCCACCAATTGTTGTGAATCCAGAAGGCGGATTACACGGAGGTTGTTTTATTGGAAAAACCAATACACTGCTTAAGCCTCTCAACGGGACTAGGAACAAAAACACTCATTTGCACACCGCACTCTTCTGAGGATGCTCCAGTCGCTTTGGACACCATGTCTCAGTTCCGTTATGTAGCGATAGCCATTAAATGTCATTCTGCCTTCCAACGATCCTTCCCATATCTCTCCCGTATTTATCCCACGATCATTTCGATCCATGCGGCTACTGGATAGCGGTGTGAATAGTATGGTGCGACCGTCCATCCTCACTACACTGCTACCGGTTGAATCCAAAATGTGTGGATCTTTGTTAGATATCGTCCATTCATCCGGTCAACTGATTGCTGGAAGCAATTGACATACAATTCCATTGAGCTGAACCTATTCTTAACAAAAGGTTGATAATTTACAATGTGGAAGTTTGAATGAAAAGTTAGGATGTTGCCTGCGGAATTTCGACAGGAATTACGCAACTGATAACCCGACGGTGAACGATTCCACGATCGCATGAATCCGAGTCATGTATGTGCTATTATCAGTTCGGCTGGGATGAGCGGATGGGTCTTTCTGAATCATATCGTCAATAGTATCAGCTGCAATGAACTATTTCAAAAATATTTGCTCTCAAAATTGTCCGCCAAACATGAACGGATATACAACTCAAAATAACAATGTCCTGTCCGAACCGTGCGTTTAAAATTGTCTTATAGTGAAAACAGCCTCTTTCACGACCAACTTCTCGTAGTCGCGTTTTTCGCCTAATCACCTACGTCTGCGTTATTCGGGGTCCGATGACCAGTCAGACGGAACAATGACGGTTATGCTGATTTCGTGTGAAACATAATCAATCAAAAAGTGTCAGTTAAGCGATCGATAACAAGAAACCAGCGCGCGTGTGTTAGAGTGCAGTTAAATGAGATGATCACCAGTGACAATCCTCCAGAAGATGTGAGTCAATCAATCCATACTAACACTCTAATCAGTAATACTGAACTGGGTGTTCCCCTATTTATGCCGATGTTTGAAGAAGTATGAATGAATTGTCATGCCTTAGGAGATCCACACATTTTGGATTGAACCGGTAGTAGTAGTCTTTACTGAACTACTCAAGAGCGTGACGTGCACGCTTCTAGTTAAACATGTATGCCAACTCTCTTTGGCTTTATCCATTGCTTCGTCTATTCGTGAACGTGACAGCCAGTCTAATCTGCTTTGATGATAACGACCTGGGAACTGCTGACCATCATCATCATCATCATCATCAGATGAGATCTGCAAGCGGAAAAGAAATGCACACCACTGAATTATTACTGGTTCTACAGTTGCGTATAACGGTGAAACGTAAGGAAAAATCATCCAGGTCATTCTAGAACTCTTGCTGTCTAGGTTCAAGTACCAATGACTGCGACAACTTTGTGCAAAATCGTGTGTCGCAAGTGATAGCGAGTCTGGCACTGTCCGATTGCTGGCTCTCATTCACGCGTAACCATTGTTTTGTCCGCTCATTTGGTTTCTCTCACTCTGTGTGTGTGTGTGTGTTCGTCTATTACCCCGGGGTAAGGAATTTCATGTTTGCCATGGGTGGTCGTTATGGAAATTGAATGTTTCACCCGGTAAAATACCATGCACTACATTGGTGTAAACGTGACTCCTGTGACCTGTAATGCCTGAACTCTGCTTGCCACTCACACTGTGCAATTGTTGAATCCCAGTGCAAAGTTTAACAACACGTGCCAATTGTTAACCGAAAGTTCTGATTTTCCATAAGGCACTCGTGATTTGCTTGAACACGGTTTACACAGTATGTCCAGTCTTAGCCTCAACCTCTGCTCCAGATCAGTACAAACTGAGTCGTTTAACTTTGTTCCCAATTGCCTAATACGAAATGTGCGCTAACAGTGAGATATATTAACTTTCAACTGAATTGGTAATTTGTTCTATTTCACACGTACCCCAAACGCGCACATGTTCACCTGTTTGCAACATGGGCCAGTACTTGTTTGGCACTTGCAATATTCCGTATATTATGCTGATTTCAATGTGGCAACATATCACGTCTCAACCGTGTGACTGTGCATTCAGACTGCGTGACTACATAAAAACCCTGTGAAGTGCTGTAGGGCTTGGTAATTCTGATAAGCTATCTATCCATTTGTGCAACACTTCGGTTCCGTGTTGCCAACATGTAACACTTCATTTGAATGCACTTCTCTCTAATTTTTTGGAGGTGATCAACCATCCGAAACGCGAGCATTTCTGTTCTCCGTTGGTTCAACGAAGACGGTAGCCCAGACGTGACCTGGAACTACTGATCACGGGTTTGATGGTTCGATTAAAGTAACCGGTTCTAGTCCCTCAATTTCGAAATGATCAGGCGCGTGGTCGTGGTTTGGTGGTT